>BMAO01016734.1:0-23141 GCA_019973975.1 Trichonephila clavata
ATTCCCGCTAACCTGAGGGATGGGGTTTCTTTTTTTTATCATTAGAACGTGCATTTGCAGTCAAAACTGTTACTGATAAATATAAGCCTGAGATTTTGTTAAATTTACTAGGAGAAAAAGCTGCAAATATCGTAACATATCTTAAAGATGAGGATCTTAACAATTCTGATAAAATAAAGTCCATAATACTTCAAGAATTTGAGCCAACTCCTCAATCGTGTTTAGAGAATTTTAAGAAAGCAACACGGCAAAATTGTGAATCGCATGTACAGTTTGCGAGCAGATTATTAACAAGTTGGGAATACTATTTAAAATTGAGAGATGTTTCTAATTTCGAGTTATTAAAACAATTAATAGTTTCAGATAAAATATTTAGTACTTTAGATAAAGAAACCGCTGCATTTATTAGTGTTAGACAATTATATATAAATGGTTTGATCCGTTAACGTTAGGAAAAGAAATTGATTTATTTTACTCGTCGCGAGGCAAACCATTGAGTGAGAGTATTAACTATTACCGCAAAAATCAGAATTCTAAAAATATGTCCAGAGTATTTCTCTCAGATGTTAAGGACAAAAAATGTGTTTTGTGTCAATCCGAAAGTCATTTTTTTAATAAATGTCCTCAATATAAACAATTATCGGTAAATAAAAGAATAGAAGTAGTTAAAAATAATTCCTTGTGTTTTAATTGTTTAAATTTGCATAGAGTCAAGTTTTGTAAATCTAAAGTTCTTTGTAGATGCTGCCTAAAAAAGCATCATTTGTCTTTGTGTTTTTCTCAAAATCCTGGTACTGAAACAGCTATTCAAACGGGTCATTCAACCTTCTTCAGTAGGGGTACAGAAACATTGCGAAAGAGAGGGAGAATTCTTGATTGGCCAAACTGTCCCCGAGTGCGGTTGAGTTCGAACCCATAAATTATAAGGGGGAGACTTCGAGAAAGGGTTCTTCTCCGGGTGTAGGAGATCTGTTTACTGCAACCAGTTACGTAAAATCTAAAACTGTTTTGCTTTCTACCGCGATCTGTTACATTAGAGATTCGTTCGGGGAAATGCAGGAAGTCAGAGCTTTATTAGATGGGGGTTCCACAAGTAATTTTATTTCTCAAAAGTGTATGAGCAGACTCAATTTAAAAAGAGAAAAAATTAACATTTTGTTTCCGGATTAGGCGATTCAGAGTTAACGATTAAATCGCGCGTTAATGCAACGATTGCAAATAGAGGAAATACTCTTACGAGACTAATGCAGACCTTTTTGTAGTGCCGCGAATTACGAATATGATTCCTTCTCAACCATTTAAAGTTTGTTTGGGTAATTTCAGTCGAGATAAATTAGCTGATGAGAATTTTAATATTCCAGGTAATATTGATTTATTGTTGGGAGCAGAAATCTTTTATGAGATTCTTTTACCAGAAAAAACAAATCTGTTAAATACAAAATTAATTTTTCAAAATACAGTTTTTGGCTATATTGTGAGTGGGAGTATTCCAGTTTCTTGGGAGAATAAACCTTATTGTGGTTTAATTAAAGATAATGTCGATTTAGAAAAGACAATGAGGAGTTTTTGGGAAATCGAAAATGTTGAACCTGAGACAATAAAAAATAAAGAAGCAATAATTTGTGAGGAGCATTTTCAAACAAATTTTTACTAGAGATAATACGGGGAGATATATAGTGTCTATGCCGTTTAAAAAGGATCCAAATTGTTTGGGTCAGTCTAAAGATATGGCGCGTAAAAAAATTAAATTCTTTATGGAATAGATTACAACGTGAGCCTAACTATTTAAAATTATATAGAGATTTTTTAAGAGAGTATAAAGAACTAGGCCATATGAAAGAGGTAGATGATAAAGAGGAGTGTGGTATGTATTTCATACCACATCTGGGTGTTTACCGCCCCGATAAAAACAAAAGTAAATTAAGGGTCGTTTTTAATGCATCGAGTCCATCTACAAGCGGCTATTCTTTAAACTCTCTACAATACAACGGAGGAGTTGCTCAAGATGACCTTTTTGCAATAATGGTTCGCTTTAGAAAGCACATATTTGCATTCATTGCAGATGTGCAAAAAATGTACCGAATGATTTGGATTAATCCAGATCAGCGTAAACTCCAACGTATTCTGTGGAGAGAGAACATGGACGAACCAATAAAAACGTTTGAGTTGTCAACTGTGACCTATGGAACAACGAGTGCACCATTTTTAGCGACGCGGACGCTAAAAACAATTAGCTCTAGATGAAGCTGAGAATTTCCCATTAGGATCATCAGTTGTTGTGAGTGACATGTACATTGATGATGTACTTACCGGTGCTGAGACCTTGTTAGAGGCAAAGGATCTAAAAAATCAACTTATCAATATCTTCTCTAAAGGAGGTATGGGTTTGCATAAGTGGTGTGGAAATAATATTGAATTGACTGAGGTTTCCGAAAATTATGATTTTTCAGATCCATCAGAGATAAAAGTCTTGGGTGTTTATTGGAACCCCAAAGATGATTGCTTCTCTTTTAGGGTGAAAATAGAACTGCACAAATTAAAACACCAAACGGGATGTTCTGTCAACGATCGCCAGGATATATGACCCTCTAGGTCTTCTAGGTCCTGTAGTGGTGAAGGCGAAAATCTTCTTGCAAAAACTATGGATGTTAAAAATTGGTTGGACAGATTTGCTTCCAGAGACAACCGAGAAAGAATGGAGACAATTTGTCGAATCGCTTCAAACAATAAATAACATCAACATCGAAAGATGCATTGTGGTAGAGCAACCTGAAGTGATCGAGCTGCATGGATTTTCCGATGCGTCCCAGTCGGCATTTGGAGCTGTCGTCTACTGCAAATCCGTGACATCTAATGGAAAAGTGCTTGTGAATCTGATTGCCAGTAAATCTCGAGTTGCACCCATCAAACAAACAACGATTCCCCGACTTGAACTTTGTGCAGCTCTGCTATTAGCAAAATTAGTTCATCGAATCAAGCATGCCTTAAAAATAAAGGTGAATAGTACCTTTCTATGGAGTGACTCTATGATAGTTTTGTCGTGGATAAGGAGGGAGTCCTATCAACTAAAGACCTTTGTGGCTAACAGGATTGCTACAATCCAGGAGATGACTTCCAGTGAGGAATGGAGTTATGTGCCAACAGAGGACAATCCTGCCGACTTCGTTTCCAGAGGAATGGACCCAACAAAACTTAAAACCTGTGAGCTGTGGTGGAATGGTCCAACATTTCTGATGAGCAACCAGTATCCACAAAGAGAGATTCCTGTTGCAGTGATCAAGGATCCAGGTGAACTTAAAAACTGTAGTGACTATACTAACTTTTTTCTTGATACTGCCAATAACTCATTTGTAAATAATTTACTTAACCTTAGTAATAACTATTTTAAAATTATTCGTGTCTTAAGTTTTATTTGTAGATTTGCAAATAATTGTAAGAGCAAAGAAAGCAAAGGAATTGGGCCTCTAGATTTAGGAGAATTAAAAAAGGCTGAACAGCTTTTATTAAAATTAGTGCAAAAAGAAGAGTTTAAAATAGAGATGAATGGTATTAAAAATTCTGGCATGGTACCTTTCAACAGTCGAGTAAAAAACCTCAATCCATTTATTGATAGTGAAGGAATTTTGAGAGTTGGAGGTCGATTGAGTAATAGTGATGTAAATTATAACCAGAAATTCCCAATTCTTTTGCCTTCGAAACATAATTTGACTTGTATAATAGTTGAATACTTTCATAAAAAGTTTTTACATAGTGGTCCACAATCCTTATTACATCAGATCAGGCAAAAATTTTGGATATTAAATGGCCGTAGTATTTGTAGAAAAATTGTTCATAATTGTGTAATTTGTTGTAAGGCCAATCCTGCTTGTGCTGATCAAATAATGGCTGATTTGCCAAGAGATAGAGTAATAAGAAATTATCCTTTCAATGTGTCAGGTGTGGACTTCTGTGGTCCTTTTTACATTAAGTATAAAGGGCAGAGAAAAGGTGTATATAATAAAATCTATGTATGTATATTTATATGTTTTGTTTCCAAAGCTGTACATTTAGATATTGTAACTGATTTAACCTCTAATGCATTTATTGCTACTCTTAAGCGTTTTATATTTAGAAGAGGAAAATGTGCTAAGTTATATTCTGATAATGCAACCAATTTTGTTGGTGCAAATATAGAACTTAAAAAAATGTTTAATTTGGTCTGTAAACCTGATGAGGCACTTGCAAATTATATGTCCTCTGAAGGAATAGATTGGAAATTCCTTCCCCTAGAGCCCCGAATTTCGGAGGCCTCTGGGAGGCAGGCGTTAAATCTTTTAAGTTCTATCTAAAAAGAGTAATAGGTAACTTAAGATTAACATATGAAGAGTTTCTGACCGTGATTATCCAAATAGAGGGGATGTTAAATTCTCGCCCTCTTGTCCCATTATCTTCTGATGTAGATGATTTAAATGTATTGACTCCTTCTCATTTTTTGATAGGTAGGTCAATTACATCAATTGTTGAGCCTGATTTAACTAATTTAAATGAAAATAGATTGGATAATTGGCAGAAAATTACAAAATTAATTCAATTAATTTGGAAAAAATGGAGTGTAGACTATCTTAATAGTTTGCAGCAGAGAAATAAATGGCAATTCGAAAAAAAGAATGCTAAAATTGGAGACATGGTTATAGTAAAAGAGGATAATTTACCCTCATGTCAATGGTCATTAGGTAGAATCAATAATATTTATCCAGGAAAGGATTCTAAAATAAGAGTAGTGGAAGTCAAAACCACTAAAGGTATATTTAAGAGACCCATTTCGAAACTGTGTATTCTACCAATTGACACTTAAGTAAAATAAACCTTCCAAATAGTAATGTTTATAAAGAACAGTATTTAAAAAAAAAATTTCTACTGTTTATGTCTGTTATGTGTGATTTATCAATTGCTTATATATTGTTTTCATTTGTATATTGTTTGCTTGTATTTTAATATTGTTTCAATGAGTTATTATGATTATGTTCTGTGTAAGTCTTGCATGTTTTGAAAACATTGCAAGGCCGGGCGGCATGTTCAGTGTACGTGTATGAAATTGTAAAGCGCCCTCTAGCGCTCATAGTGATTCAGTGTACTCTTAGACTCCAACGAGTGAGGAGTCTGAGTCGAGTAGTTCCGAGAGAATAAAAATCAGTCCACTGGAGGAGAGCTTTTTATTTCAACGTGTATGTGTTTCTCTTTAACCCAGCTATCGACGACCCCTCAGCTTTCATTAAAAATTGACACTGTAACGGGATCTTCAATATATAGATATGATAAAATATTACCCCTATATTAAAAATGTACAGATGTATAAAAGAACAGATGTTATGACTCCTTTTTTATTATTTTAATTATTCTTCGTATATAACACGTAAAAAGAAACTTAATAAATAGCCTACAACACTAAACATACATTGATATTTCTTCTTACTGGTTGGTCTGTTGATTTATTATGCATTTACTATTTTGTTTACGGGTAATACTACCGATTTATATATTATACTTACATTCTAATTTTAGATGTTCTACTCTGAATTATTACGAAATTTGACTGACATACGATGCTATTGTAATCTAAAAATAATTCTAAACAGAAAGGTGGGTGCACATTTACCTATCTGCTGCGAGATTTGATTAGGTTATATAGACGCCTTTAACTTTAACTCTTTTTAAGATCGTGGTAAGCCTATTTACCATCTCAATAGCATTAATTTATAATTGTCCATGGTAAGCTATTGTACCACTTTTCATTTTTGCTGCCATTTATTAATAACTTGAGAAAATTTTGAAAAAATTACATATCCTGTTACCCGCTCTGCACATACACGCATACAATCTTTTCCTTCCTCATTGATTTGGAAATTGTTAATTCCTTTATTATGGGGAAATTATGCTGAAGAGGTTTGGGCTGTGACATCGTCACAATGGAGAAATCGCCCCTATTCATTATATGCTCCACAGCTGGGGAACACGTGGCTTTGGTGGCATTGTGCCTTGTCGGACAGCTGGACTGTCGGCGACGGTGTGACTGGCAAACACTATGGGCTGGGCATCACTGCATTATTTTTCATTCATAGGCAGTGATTGTCCGTCTTGAAAGGCTGGCGCCTCCGCAGACGGCGGCGGGTGGCATCAAAAGAGAAAAAAGGCGGCGAGATGTTTCAAGTGCCAGATGTCAGCCAAGCCCTTGTCACCGGCGACCTTTGAGAGGGACCGGAACTTTTGTTATCTCTGCACGAATGGAGGACGTGCAAGACCGAGGTGCCGGGTGAAAAACCTTGAGGACGGCCAATGGGGGTTGATGAGGGGCGTGGAGTGGACCCGCCCCTAGAGTTTAAAAGGGTCGACCCCAAAAAAAAGAAGGGGACTCCGGATAGACTCCCACGATAGATTCCCTAAACAGAATGCTGAGGACGAAGGAAGAAGTGCGATGGCTCCCGATCGACTCCGACGATAGACCTTCGAGACGGAATCGACGGATCTAGGAAGAAAGCGCGAGGCGAGGGCCTCCCGATGACTCCCACGGCAGACTCCCGAGACAGAACCCGATGGACTAGCGTGAAGAACTCCTGAGGCAGTATCCGACGGAAGAATAAAGACGACGCAACGAGTGGACACCCATGCAGACACCAATGTTAAATAGAACTAGCTGGCTGAATAGAACGAACACCTGTAACTGATTTATTTTTTTCTTTCCAGTGATCTTCTGAATGTTGTACCTCAAATAAACATTTGATTAGATCACAGTAAAAAGGATATTTTTTAATAATTAGCTTGGCGTCCACTTGCAATCGAGTCCACGACGTCTCAGGGCTCTCAAGGTTTGTGGTTTGTGTCTTTCGCTAGCACGACAATTGATTTCAGGATTTTCAAGTTAGAAGCGAAAAGGATGACCGCAAGTTTCTTGGGCAGTAGGGGAAAAATGGTTCCAGACGAAGTGAAATTAAATACAGTTGGTAATCATATTCCATTTTTGGGGAATACATACAGGCACTGTCGTTTGTGTTGTAATAAGACACATCAAAAGAGAACACGACATGTGTGCTCAACGTGAGATGTCTCGTTATGTGCATCTCCAGTTTTTTCCAGAATTACATTGAAAATAGTATCGTAATTTTTCACCTCTGAATAAAAAAAACTATAATATACAGTTTGTATAGAATTTACAAAAATACTTTACTAGCTGGTACACCCGTTCTTCGCACGGGTGAATTGAAAAATTAAACAATACAGATTGAAGGATAAATAAGTTTATAATGAGTTAATTTTACGTGAATTTGCAAATTAAACAACAAAAAAAAAAAAAAGCTTTTTGCATACTCAGCAGAACAAAAAATCATATTTGTTAAGTTTTAAGTCTGAAGGTCTAATAGCTGACAAAAAGATTTTTTTTTATTTATAACGCCTCGTAACCCTCTTGTGGGTCGATTTTTAAAAACACCTTCCTAAGCTATTCTCTACTCAGCAAAAGTAACACATACACATTGTTACAAATTTTGTGTAATTAACGCTTAAAATAGTGTAAATAATTTAGAACTGGATGTGTAATACATTGATATTACTTTCTGTTGTATTTATTTTATGTTAAAATTATAATATTCGCAAACAATGCCGTTCCTTACGTTATAATGGCAATTCAATGGAAAGAGCGAAATGTTGGTGAAATAGCTAAGTTGGCCTCATTTTTGGCGACCATATTGGCAACTTGGCGATTGATTGAGCAGTTCAGAAGCTGATATGCTGTAGCGCCACCTGGTGGGGAGCTGAAGCAAAGAAGTTAGCACAAAGACCTTCTTCATAAAAAAATATATATACTTGCCAATTTTCATAGTGATCAGTTGAACGGTGTTGGAGCGAAGCGATTTCATATGTACCGACATCCATTTTTATATGTATAGATATAAAAATGGATAAAACAAAAAAAAAACGAAATAAAACTCATTAAGTTTCCTACTTTTTAATAAGTTCCAATGGGCGTTAGTAAGTATACTTACCTTTAAAAAATGGTACAAAAAATCAAATTAAATTATCTAAAAAGCTAAATGCGTAAGTTTCTTTTTTTAAATCAATATCAATTCCAAATATATTTTAATATACCTTAATAGAAATAAATGACCTATTAAAGGATTAAAGTATTTTGTTCTTTGTACATTATTATCAGCGAAAGTCCTTTTCTCAGACAAGAACTACCGTTTTCACACATCCCAATTCTGATGCTTTACCAGTATAGTTCTTTCTAAACTTGCTAAATAATGTCAATGTATGAATAATTGTAATGTATAAAATCTTTAAATGAAATTTTTATTTCTTAAGCCAGTGACAATTTTTCTTGAATAAGAATGTTTTATGAGATAAGTCATTTTTGAGATGATAATTACAACTAATACCATTTGTCGTACTGTATGTAATTATAAACATCTATTACAGAAAGTTATGCAATATCTTATCATATCAGTGACGATAAAAGGAATGTGTTAACTCTTTATTTTTAAATCATGTAATTATATTTCTTTTTTCTTTTTGCTCAGTTAAATGAAGGTCACATCATCACTGTATACACCATGAACTACTGGCAACAATCCATAATTACGTAATACACTGAAGTCTTTAAATTCCTTTTCAAAGACAAATGACATTTTGCACACCTGTTATTCATTAAAATGCTAACTTTTAAATTTACGTCTTAAGTCTTTCTACTTCGACGTAATAGTTTTTTTTTCGATGGAAAGGAAATAATTAACGTCTAATGAGTCATTACTATGAAAATGTCTCATTAACGTTCAATGTTAATTAATGTTCTTTAGCACCTAAGATTTATCCTTTTTCCTCGAGAATTTCTTATTTTATTGTTGTGCATTTTCCAGAGTGCTTGGATCCTAACTAATACCAACTAAAAATGGCTATTATTTTATATGTTTTGACCAAAATAAGTCTTATTTTATTTTAATTTCTCAAAGTTTTGTATTAGTTTTCATTGATAATAAAGTAATATCTCCATTAAAAAGTAAATGATTTTTTTGTTTTGTTTTTAAATATGATTATCCATATATATATTTCATCAAGGAAATAAAAAGGCACACACACACACACACACACACACACACACACACACACACACACACACACACACACACACACACACACACACACACACACACACACACACACACACACACACACACACACACACACACACACACACACACAAATTCAATTATTTTTTTCTCTGATATGTAGACTCAAACTTTAAGCTAGACTTTGAACAATAATTTCGAGAAAAATGCACATATTGTTTATTTAGTAGCATTGGAACAATTTAAATATTCTAATAGTGTTTTATATCAAGTTAAATTAGTCCTTTCTCAGCTTAGAAGGAAATTAAGAATGCATTCTTTTGTAACACATATACTTATACATACACATTTTATACATTATACATTGAGCAGACGATTGTGAAATAAGAAAAATCTCTATATTTATTAGCATTAGCAACACACACAGGCTTATAATCTTATTTTAATTTTACCAAGAAGTAAAATTTTCAAAAAATATATACAGTGGACCCCAAAAATGTTCGTACACTTGCAATTTCTTATAAAATATAATGTTTTCGACTAATAAAAATTAATATATTGTAATTGAAATTTTTAATGATATCTGCAATTTGTTCTTAATAGAATGACACATTTATTTTTTTAAAAATGATATAACTATTATTTTTAAAAATTAATAATCAAAAAGCTATTGAAAAATTACGCCACAAAAGTCTTCGTACACCTAACAAAAAAATCCAACTTATCTTTAAATACAGTATTTCTTTCTTACTTTAGTACTTAGTAGGATATATTTTAGTGTTCACAATAACTTTTAAATGTTTTGGTATAGATTTAATCAGTTTTTTGTCATTTCTGCATCGGTTTTCCTCCATGCTTCTGTTATTATTATTTACTTCCAATTATGTGGTTATACGTCATGTTTTCTTTTTTTTTAAAAACAAATTCTCATGAAATATGTTCTATTGGGCGAAATAAACTGATTGAGGAGGTTTTTTCATAATTTTGAGGCAGTTCTTGAGTTACCAGCGGCATACATTGAGAGAAGTGCACTTGGTGTCATTATCTTGTTAAAAAATGAAATGGTCTCCAATATCCAAATTTTGGGCGGATAATTTAAAATTCCTTTAAAATATTTATATAGAGCTCATGATTCACACAATACCATAAAGAAAACCCAAATTACCTAATTTTAAACTTGATTTACACCCCCACGCAAGAATTTCTCCACCTCCATGCCTCAGCATGAAGGTGGAGGAGTTCTTGTTCCACATAAATTTATGGGATTAAATTCCTCATTTTTTCATTTACAAACTATTATATGCCCATCAGAACCAAAAATGTTTAACTTTCTGTCATTCCAACCAATTTGCTGTCAATTTTGAATTTTCTGAGACTTAATCCCAAGAATCATATTGGATCAATGAACCATGGAGATGGAAGTGTTCTTGCGTGGAGGTGTAAATCGGCCTCAAAATTAGGTAATTTGGAATTTTTTGATGGTATTGTGAATCATCAGCTCTATTTAAATATTTTAAAGTGAAATTTTAAATTATCCACCGAAAATTTGGATACAGGAGACTGCTTCATTTTTTTAACAGGATAATGACGCCAAGCGCTCTGCTCTCAATGCACGCCGCCGCAGCTCTCTGTCTCTATAATTGTCCCAAAATTCTGAAAACATCTCCTCAATCAGTTTATTTAGCCCAGTTGAACATATTTGGTGAGAATTTGATTAAAAAAAAAAGAAAACATGACGTATAAACACATAATGGGAAGTAAAAACAATAATAACAGAAGCATGGAGCAAAACCGATGCAGAAATGACAAAAAACTGATTAAATCTATACCAAAACATTTAAAAGTTATTGTGGACACTAAAAGATATCCTACTAAGTACTAAAGTAAGAAAGAAATACAATATTTAAAGCTGAGATTTTTGTTAGGTGTACGAAGACTTTTGTGGCGTAATTTTTCAATAGCTTTTTGGTTATTAATTTTTAAAAATAATAGTTATATCATTTTTTTAAAAAATAATAATGTCATGCCATTAAGAATAAGTTGCAGATATCATAAAAAAATACAATTACAATATATTAATTTTTATTAGTCGAAAACATTAAATTTTATAGGAAATTGCAAGTGTACGAACACTTTTGGGGTCCACTGTATATAAATTTTTTTGGTTTAATAAATGTTTAAGTAAAAAATTGAGTTGAACTTCAATGAATTATTATTATTTTTTCCCAAAGAAAATTTAACATAACTTTTTAAAATAAAAATGTATACTGTTATCATTTCAAGAATATTGTTTATTTTTAAAAATCGTCTAAGGAATTCGTGTATTTTTTCACGCTTAATTTCATCATTTGCTAATCTGAAGAAAAGGTCTTATTTATTTTTAGCTGTCGTGTACTATTTTTTTATTTGTTTCTTAATATTTTTTTTATAAAGAACATCATGTATTTTTGAACGATGTAATTCTAGATATTTTTTTCACTGACAGTATTTAAAAAAAGGAAAAAAGTGAGGGGATCTATTTTTTGTGAAAATATATATAGTTTGTGGAATAAAATGCATATTTTAAAAAAGAAAACATATTTTTTCTTTGAAAGAAGTGGCATAGAATGCTAAATTAAAGAATGAGTTAAATTCCTTTTTGAAGTCGAGTTTCAGCCATCTATACAATTTTTCTGAGCTCTAAGTTTCATAACAAGAATACCAAAATGAAGTGGAGATATAGGCTTAAAAAGAACTAGTTTTTTACACAAAAGAAATATATCTTTGTAAAAAAGAAAGACCTTTAATATATATATATGAAAAGACATATCTTCATATAAGATATTATATCCTATTACTTTTAAGAGCAAGTGATTTTGAGATGAAAAAAGAAGGAAAATATTGAAGAATAGGAAATGAACAACATAAAAATATAGAAGAAAGAGTTTCATTAACCACAAAAATGACATTTTCAGCAGATTGTCATTTCAGTAGAAGATTAATCGAAGAAAACTTATCCCCTGGAGAGTTAAATTACATTTACCTTTCTTTCATCTCTTTTTCACTTCAACCGTATCTCCTTTATCAAACAATAGAGGATGGAGGCGTTACCTTTTTATTGTGGACGAAACTCAAGAGAGGAAAAAAGTTCTTTATGGCTCTCTCTCTATATATTTTAGCAATGCACGTTTGTAATTTCATTCCTTACTAAAGCTCAAAGAGTATAAATATTTATTTAGAAATTAGATGTAATTCTTTAATGCTTATGAATAAAATACAGCACGCTATAATCAAATAACTATTTTCACGAATTAAAAAAAATTTAAAACTTTAATAATTAATTGAAAGTATTCCATTTAATAATTTTTTTACAAACTATTCTTTTTTTCTGATAACGAATCGGATTTATAAGAGAGGAAATTCTTAAATAACGTTTAAAATTCGAAAAATTTGCATTCTTTTGTATTAAAAATATTTTATTCCATTGTTTAATAAACAGAATTAAAACTTATTAGTGCATGATTGCTACTCAAAATTGCGGTGTTGTATTTTTAATTTACAAGTCTACAAGAAATAAATTAGAAGTAAAAAACCTTTTTAAAAACAAGCTTTTATTTAAATGCGCTAAAAAGAATAAAATAAACTTTTTCTGTAAAACTTTTTTTACTATCAACTGATAACGTCATTACACAATTTATATGATATAAAAGCTTGTCGCGAGATTAAAGTACTCTTATTTACTTAGTTTGAAAATTTTACAAATTAAAATCAATCAGATCAATGTACTTGTTTATCTGCAGAGGTAAATCTCGCTACAAGCTTTTATATCATATAAATTGTGTAATGACGTTATCAGTTGATAGTAAAAAAAGTTTTACAGAAAAAGTTTATTTTATTCTTTTTAGCGCATTTAAATAAAAGCTTGTTTTTAAAAAGGTTTTTTTACTTCTAATTTATTTTTTACTTTTTAGTTATCACTGGACAGGTTTCTCTGTCTGTTCATCTCATTTAACGCATCTTTGTTGCTAGGTCGTTTGCCGGTTATTTTCGAACAGTCTAGCTAAATGAATTCTCGCAAAAAGTGTACTAGACGTAAAACACAATTTTTTTTTAAATCCGTAATTTTTAAGCAATTTTTTCACTCTTCGTACAGATCTTGGGTAATATTTTTCTGCACACGAAAAAAAAGTTTTATGAGATTATCTTCATAAATGACGAAGTTATTAATGTTATTAAAATTTTGAGTATTTTTTGAAAAATCGTAAAAAAAAAAGTTTTCGGCATTTTATTTTTTAAATGACTGATTCTAAAAGAGCAACGCATAGGCTGTTTTAGTACGGAATGTCGATTTATTTAAACAAAAAAAAATTCATGCGCAATAATTTAGACATTTTCATAAAAACGCATCGATTGTGACTCATTTAAAAAAATCGCAATAAATACAAATATTATTATTTTATAAAAAAGATTATACCGTATCGGAACGAAATAAATGATTTTTCCGATTCTGTAATTATTTTTTTTCTGGGTTTCATAGATTAAAAAGTTAGATAATTTTTTTAAAAAATTTCTACAATACTCCATCTCAGTTTAACTTGGCAGCGTTGAGAAAGGAATACAATGTACCACAATCTACTTGAAAAATAGCTCTACTTTTTTGTTTTGAATTTAAATCCAAGAAAATAGATAGAAATTTGTAAAAAAATTGCATACGTTGTAAAAATTAGATTATTTTTACGTTGTAGAAACGTAATTATTTTTAAACAAATAATTATTACTGTCAATAGCGCAACATTATGAAATTCCAGTTTGGCTGAAAACCGATTTTCGACGCCAACTTTTGTCCTTGTTGTAACAGTAACATTATTACAACAATACAGACATATCAAAGTTGGTCTGCATTGTTGTAATAATGTTAATGGTTTTTAAGGTTTTTAATTAATATATTCTTAATTAATTGCAATATCGGAATATAAATGGTCAAAACATGCATTGTCATCCAAACTAAACCTGTATATAAAATTTCAGCTCAATAGGATGAAGATATCAGCTTCAAAATTGAGTTGCAAGATTCCACCCGAACAAATTACATACATACATATACATACATACATACATACATTGTAAGTTAAATAAAAGCTTGTAACTTGTAAAAAACAAGATATCAATCATTGGCATGGCCAAGTAATTTTAGCGCGTTTTTCACATGTTGTATTTTACAATAATGCAACTAATGAACTTTTTACTAAAACAGAAAGTAGTGTGTGTACTGTACTTAAAAAAAATTTAAAAATTATTAAATTTAAATATGATTCGGCTCATCTAGGGCACAAATGCGACCCAATGCCGAAAACCCGAGGTCAATTGGTTGCTTATTGGCTGAGAAAAAGGTACGACAAAATATGGAACGAAGACGAAATTTGCGTCCTAATAGCGCTTTTGTTCCACTACGTGAAAAATGCGCTAATGAATATCAGATTCGTCAATGAACTGTTTTTCATAAAATATTTAAATAAATATAATCAGTTTCATTTAAGTTAACATCCTTGATATTACTAGTCATAAAATACAAAATTGTTTCTTCCTTCCTATAAAAAATAGTTTTTTAAATTCAGCTGCAATTTTTTAATCAAGTTTAAAAGTTCGCACATAGTTCATACGAAGCATGATTTTACGGAAATTACTATTGCAACCCTTACAAGTTTACCCTCTTTTAGAGCTTAAAAAGTTTTTAAATTTAGTTAGTTAATTCAAATTCATTTCTGAGAATCTGATTCTGTTTATGAGAAACAGATTAAGAAATGAAACTTATCGTTTTATGTCAGAAGTAAAAAAATAATAATAACTAATTAATAGTTTTACAAAAGTATGAAAATAATAAACCCTTACTAAAGTATTTGTAAAGAAACAATATAAAGCGTCTATTTTTAAAGTGGAAGAATTTTTTAAAAAAAAATAAAGCTTAAAGAGGAGTGTTTTGATTATAGGGGGCGCTTTATGGATGTGAAGAGAGTACACCCAAAACGTCAAGTATTGTTCTTGTCATTTAACCGCTGTTCAAAATTACGAGGCCCGTCCCCGATAGCCTATTAATGTAGGAGTTATGTAGTTTTTGTTTTAACACATTTTGTGTTAACCTAACCATTTTGTGTTAACCACCTGTGCCGTGATAACCCCAAGTAGGGGGCACAAGAATATCGAAAAGTTGAAAATAAAAGATAATTAAAAAAATATTAATTTATTTAAGAGAAGCGAAACTAAATACACATTCTGACATAATAAAAAGAAAAATATACAACTACACTACATAATATACTTATAAATGTATCAGTATTGCCCAATGTATATAGTAATTAATTTATTGATATTAAATTAAGAATAAGTTTATAATTGCTAGTGACTCCCATGAGAGGGTCTTGCAGAAAGGAGTTTTTCAAAAGAAAGTTTAATATTTGAGTCCGATACAATGCCCAGATTGTTCCACAGATGTTCGCGAGAATGCCAGATGTGATGGATCTAAGATAGAGAACAACTGAGACAAGGCTATATTTTTCGAATGTCATTTGTAGTTTTAGGAATGGATGACTGTGAGAAAATAAATATTTAATTAAAACAAAAACTATTTTTCAATCTGCTCCAATTTGAAAATTAGTAAAAAAGTGTTACCTATAATGCTTAATCCTATTACTTTAAAATAATTTATTGTATAAATTACTTAAAAGTAACGATACGAAATTTAATACTTATCTTGATACGGTTTATAATTAAAGTTTTATTGTAACTTTATCTTCAGAGTGAATTATTATTGTATTCAATACATTGTTATTGTATATTGAATTGTTATATTGAAAATTAGGATTGAAAATTGGGTCGCAAATTTTTAAAGTTTAAGAAGCACTATGTTAATCCTAATCTTTTACTTATGCGTTACATTTGACTTCAAATGTTTGATTTAATAGTCTGAAACACATCGGATTTCGCTTACTTATAAGTAATGTGAAGGAAGAGTGATTTTTATTATTTTTTGTATTGATAACTCCATTGACGAATGAGGAAGATAACGAGAAAGTAAGAACTTCAAACAAAGCCGCCCAACTAGTCATTCCACGATCTGAGGGAACCCTCCTTTCTTTTTTCTTTTTTTAGAATTCCGTGTTCTGAAAGCAGAAAAACAGCAGACGCAGAAGAGACGCTGGGAAAAAAAGAAAAGAAAAGGAAAAAAAAGAACATTTTTTTTTAAAACAAAAAAGAATTGTGTCTGCATTTTTTCTTCCTTTTTTCCTTTGCTTTATTTTTTAAGGCGTTGGGAGTTGAGTTTTTGAATACAATTAGCAATTTCCTTGTTCTTCAGCGCCCATAACAAGTTTCTTTTGTGATCAGAGGGTGGTGAAGACTTGGTGATAATGAGGTGTAATGGTGTTGTACCTTACATGGTAGTCCTATAAATGATGTGGAAGCTCGAGGAAAGAGGTAAGACTTGTCATTCTCGTCACTTGACTATGACTTAATGAGATCTGTTTTCTATCCCCTTTGCAGCTCTGAAGAGAAATTTTGAACTAGTTAAGATTCAAATTTTATGAGCATATAACATTCGATTATAAAGATTCTAAGCTCATATATTATGATAAGTTTTAAAAATCCATGGAGCTTATACAGGGTGTTTCCGACAGAGCTAGAGAGGTGACAGTAGGCAGCTTGGAGACGACAAATCAACATAGAACATGAGGTCGCAAACTACGTTTAGTCAGGGAAAATCGAGATAATAGTAGCCATCGGGTAGACGATGAGCCAGACGAGGGGAATGGGCAAACGTATGCGGGGATTCGTTGCATCACCGTAGGGTTGAAGAAACCTGCACACGAGCGTGCATATACAAACTTCAGGCAGGTGCTGCAGGAAGTACCAGCCACTGCACACCAGTACGAGTGGTTCGTACATGATGGTACATTAGCACATTTTTCGAAAGCGGGGCGAACCACCTCCAAGTTAGGTGGATTGGATGCAGCAGATCTATTGTTTGGCTCCAACGCTCTCCAGACTTTAATCCGATAAGTATCTTCTTCTGGGGTCACCTGAAATCGTTTGTGTATGAGACGCCGGTGACTTCAGTGGATGATATCAGTGCACGGATTGTCGTCGTTTCAGCTGACATCGCCGGAACACTGGATTTCTTTGAACACATCCGACAATCCTTCATCCATTGGTGTCGACTGTGTTATGACTAACGCGGCAACAATTTCAAACAATTCCTGTGATAATCCCTTACCGTTGTTCTTCTGACGTAGAGCATTGTTCTTATTGTAGACATGCTTTACGTCTAATATATGTATTCCTTACCTCTTATAGCCCCTTTTCATTCCACTCGCGACATCACACCCTTCATAACTGTTTTTCTGAAAAATATCGACTAAACGTGATTTCGGATTACTCATCGGATTAAGGTCCGGAGAGCTTGGGGGCAAAAAACATGACTCCTGCATCCAATCCACCTCCCGGGATATGTAACATGGAAGTGATTCGCACCGAAAGCGAAAAATATGCTGGTGTACCATCATGAGCGAACAACACGTACTGATGTACAGTGGCTGGTACTTCCAGCAGCAACTGCCGGAGAAGTGCGAAGTTTGCATACGTGGAGGTTTCTTCAACCCTACCGTGATGCAACGAATCTCCGCATACGTTTGCCCACTCCCCTCGTCTGGCTCATCGTCTTCCCGATGGCTACTATTATCTCGATTTTCGCCGACTAAACGTAGTTTGTGACCTCATGTTCTATGTTAATTTGTCATCCCCTTACTGCCTACTAACACCCCTCTAAATTTGTCGGTCGAATTCGATTCAATAATAGGATTAGATCAATATCATTGCTGGATTTTTTTTATCCTTACAATCAACAAAATAGAACTCTAAAGTCCGTAATTTTTTTTGGCGTAAAATGTAATTTATTTTAGAGTAAAATGTTGGTATATGTGTTATTAATGTGTGTTGGTAATGTGTTCAATATGTGATCGTAAAAAAAAATCTGTTAAAGATTTTTTTTATCATCCCGATGACAAAAATCCTACACGGTATGGCTTTGAAGACGAAAGAGGTCGGTTCTACACCTTAAATGTCTTCCTCGTCACTTGACCGTGGCTTACATAAAATATGTCGAGGCTCTAAGTTCTCTCGTTGAAGTCGTGTGGAAATTTGGAAAATAGAATGCCAGCTTTGGTACTGACCTCATTACTTGGCTATGGTTCCAAGTCAAGTGATCATCCACCAACAACTCTCATGAAGTTTCAATTGCGTCATTGATACAAGCTAAATCTAATCAATAAACTTGCTGTTGAGGATTAATTAGAATAAATATTTTTAAAAAAGTATAGTGATATATATTCATTTGTATGGAGATATGATCATTGAGGAGGATGAGTGAGTGTTTATAATTGTCGCAATACGATGGCTATTGACGATGGACCTCGTATTTTTGAACCATGGTCAACTGACGAGGACGACACGTGAGCTGAAGCCCTTTCTCCAAAACACCACATCACGCCACGGGAAACGTTAAGCCACGACAGATCAGCCCCTTCACAAATCGAGTCTCTAGTGACACGCGGGCTCGAGCTCATGACACATTATCCACGAGCTCATGATCAGGAAAAAAACAAATTTCTAGAGAAAAATGATACCGATAAATAAAAGAGTTAATTGCGAGCATATTTTTTTAAAAACGGCGAAAATCGATGCAAAATTAATATTTATTTATTTGCATTTATTTAATATTAATAAAACTATTTTTATTCGCAGTTAAAGTATGCGACTACTTGCGGCAACTTTTTCTTAAAAAATGGAGATATGAGAATTTTTTTATTGTTTTTAGATTTGTTTAGTACATTTTAAGAAAAATATACTCCCATTAAAAATAGAAAAAGAAACTATTATTACTGAAAGGGAAAAAATGGGTCAAAATTGACAAAAAGTAATATAAACGCGGCCCATTCTGTACCAAAAATTTATAAACAGATTTTCAGTTTTTTAATTCTGATGTGTTGCTATGTTATTTGTTTTTGAAATGATTTTCAGTATAACATATATTTTAACTTTTACAAAAACTGGAGTACTTTATCTTAGTTATTATATGAATTTGCTTAAGAAAACAGTGATTATTTTCGCATAAGGTACTGTAAATGTTGTAATAAAACAGTGATCAATAAATCTGAAGGTTAAAATACTTCTGCTATTATACAAAACATACTTAAAAAATTTCAGTTAATTATTTTCAAAACTTTTTCAGCAATCGCTGTCTCTGTTTGAGCCTTTTCAAAAAAACACATCTGGCGTAAAACGTGTTTTAAAGTATGACATCTTGCATTAAAAGTAATGATATCTGCTATTACTAAAACACTTGTAGTTTTGGTTCTACTGAACGGAAAATGATAAACTTGGTATTTTTAAAAAGCAAAAATATAAGATGGCCTATAAAATAAAACCAAAAAAAAAATCTTTTTTTTTTCAATTTTTGACAAAATTTGTGATTTTAGGGCAGTCGGATACTTTAAATGATCTACGATTAATTGTAATTAAATTGCAAACTTCTCAGACAGAAATAAAAGAAATAAAAATAAGAATGTATGATTTAATGAATGGAATTACAAAAACTAAAACCATTGGGACAATTAAAGAGAAATATATTTGATTTTTTTAAATAAAAAGAACAAAAATTAACAGTTACATTTTGAGATCAATTACACATGCTTTTCCTGTATTAAAAAATATTAATGTAAACTATAATTATTTAGAATTTGCAAATAATATCGTTGCCTCTACATTCAAAGTCTCAAGATTTTTTATTGAAAAGGATGGCATAAGTTTCTAATTCATAAGCCCGAACTAAATGAAAATTTATGCATCTGCAATTTTTATGCATATTTACCATAAGAATCAACACCGCAGGCTGACACATGAAACAAAAATTACCTTAAATACTTCCACACAGCAGGAAAAAAATCCCTTTTTTACAGAAAATAAATTTAATGGCATTTTAATTCAACTCTTAGAATATTCCTTACTATATAACAACGAGCTTTTAAAAAAATAATTTCTTTTTCAAAACAGTAATAAGTGCTGGTGAAAACACTTGGAAATTTATCATGAGAAAACAACTCTATCTCGTTTTCAATTCGCTAAAAAAATAGTATGAGTGTTTATACTGTTAAAAAATAAATAGTGTTGCATACTAATTTTTTCATCACGCACCTGCCCTTGTGAAAACATCATAAGCATCATCATCAACAAAAATAAACAAATAAATTAAATTAAATAAAAAAATAGATAATAGAAATCACGACTAGTACTGTATGACTTGCGGTATGTTGGTCTACAAAATCCGGCTACTTTAATTACGGTGTACAAGTATGATTCATCCGTTTGCATAAATTGTGGTAAATGGCTCCAAAGTCTTAAAAAATTCATAATAGATATTGTTCTTTCATAATTTATATCTTAGAGCACTATTATAGTAATATTCTTCCAGTGATGAATGAGCCGATGAACGAAAAAATGCATATAAAATTGAAATTGTTGCCAATTATTCAAATAACACAGCGTTAAAGTTCAGAAATCTTTTGTCACACAATTCGTTCAATGGACTAAATTCATGTGACGTCATAATCACATGATAATTTTAAACACCGTGTTTTTAGCCAATCAAGTTCAAAAACACATGTGACATCATAGTCACGATAAATGCAATCATCTATTTTCAGCAAATCAGTTCATGCACTTCGTTGTTGCCAAATTACGCTTTTTACAGAAACCTTTTTTTAAAAAAATTAATATTTGTCACTTTATTTAAAAGTATATGTATAGAACAAGACTTTTTTTTTCTTTAATTTTAAAATCTTTTTGCAGAAATTTCTTTTTATAACTCTTGAGCATCTTTACCCAACTATGCAAATTGAAATTTTACCTAAGTTTTACAAATAGAATAAAAAGTACGAGCTAGTTTATTGTCCGTTTTGAATTCAATGTAGAACACGTGTTTATATTTATCATGTGACCGTCATGAATTTAGTCCATAAAGCAATTCGTTTAAAATTCTCTCTAAAAATAACAAAAATTGTTAAAAAAAATATATTTCAAAATAATGAAGATATATTGTGTTCTGTTTTATTCGTACTATACTTTTCGAATTATTTGGTACAAACGGGAAAAAAAAACGTTTTTTTCTAAAACCTTAGTTTTTTAAAAATTATTACACATCTTAAGTAGACTGAAAAATCTCTATATTAGTACGAAGTTTGTCCTCTTTTAGTAGAAACGAGCTCTTGAACACTTTTGGAATTAACTCAACCAGTGTAGTATACATGTGTTCTTGACTCTATCATCCAGGAACTCCACTTGTCTATTATCTGTTCTGTTGTCGTGCAATGCATCTTAGCTATAAGATTCTTGAGAATACGCCATAAGTTCTCAAAAGGATTTAGGTCTGGTGAATTACCAGGCCAAACATGCACTTTATTTTATTTTACCGCATAAAAATCTAGACTGTTATTGAATTGTGACAAAGAGTCACGTTTTGTTGAAATGTGTGAGCGACTTCCATTTGAAGTCGCTCCCTCACCGCCCTGCCTACCTAAGGGTGTGGGGGGAAACAAAGCATGACCAGAAACTTCCATAATAATTATTATTTTATTACTATTCAAGCACACTAATCAACCACAAGTTAAACTACAAGAGGATGCCCTAGGAGTGATAAAGAAAGCAATGAACCCTAAGTGAACAAGCGCAAGTAATCAGTTTAATTTAGCCTAATCTATCTTAGGCTACACATTCCCAGTCCACTGTTTAGTGGCAAACTCCGTTCTAAACTTAAGTTATGAAAATATCTCACCTTCGTAAGGCCACAACAGTTACTCCGCTCCTTCTATTTTACCATTACAAAACCCCGACTATATATAGACAAACTAATCTCCATATCAAGGTTTCTTCTCGAGGGATGGCTGTGAATTAACACGAATGCTAGCCCAAAGTTTCCCCATGAGGATTACTGCGAAGGTCACGTACAGATTCGTCACAAATGTTCCTTCAAATATTTTCATGAATTGAACAATCATAATACTTAATATTTCTATTTATTTGACAGAATTCTCTCATCATGCCTTTAAGAGAAACTAAATTTCCAGTGCCTTTTGTGATAAAAACCCAAAACATCTGTTCAGAAGGGTGTTTTACAATCTTTTGGATGTGATCTGGTAACAAAGTTTCATCTTCACTTTGTCTTATTGCGCTTGATTTGCATACCTGCGCAAATAAATGTGTTTCATCCCTGAAAATTACCTTTTTCCAGTCGTTAACATCTCAAGATCGGTATTTTTTGGCCTGTGCTAAACGTTTTCCCGTCATTTTCTGAGTTAGAAATTGTTTTATCTTCGAGCTTTTTGCCTTACGATCAACTCCCATAAGCGTTTGCGTACAATTGAGGTATTCTCTTCAACACTATACTCTAATAAATCCTTTCAAAGGTCTATGCTTGTCCTCCTTGGATTTATTTTGCAATTTCTTATTAGAATTGTATCTGTTCTTGGAGTAGTTTTCCGCTTGCTTCCATATTTTCCTTTTCTGCCAAGAGAAAATGTTCTGAAATCTTGAAACGTTTTTAAAATTCTTGAAACACTTGATTTGCCCAAACCAATTACCGTAGCTATATTTCGCACAGTCATAAAAGTGTGTTCATTAGGAGCGATTATTTTAGATGGCTTCCTCGGAGTAATATCCATCTTTGAAAAAGCAAAAGTATTACGTATTACACGGAACTCAAAATTATAACCACCAGCTGCCGTACTGAAATGCCCACAACTGAGCTACTGATACGCTGAAACCAGTCAAAGCAGTAGATTATAGTCAAAGTCCAGTCGTCACACTACCCTTAGGCAGATATAACCGATTTATATATATATAGCCTTTCGGGCCATCATTGGTAATCACATACCAACTCAGACAAGACAAATATGTTTGTCCCAGTTAATTCGAACAGTATAGTAACTTAGAGTTAGCCATGCATGTACCATGAAAGGACCATGT
>BMAO01016735.1:0-159240 GCA_019973975.1 Trichonephila clavata
AACATAAATTGTAATGAAGTTTTATTGTTAAACAAATTATATAGGCCGCAGCAATTATTTAATCAATAAATCATTAAAAATATTTTAAAATATTCAAATAAATTGGAAATAAGAAATAAATCGTAGTTGCATGAGTTGGTTCTGTTATTAATATAAACAGTGAACTATAAATTCGAAAAAAAGGCATTTTTTTAAGATATATAATTTAAAACAAATACTTAAAAACTGAGCTTCCAAATTCAAAAGGGGACATTAGAATATTTATTATATTTATATATTACTTTCTTATAGCATTTTCTTCAGATATTTCTAAGCTATCAATATATGCTAAGAATATTTTATACATATATCATGACTTTTATTTATTTACTTCAAAATGTTTAACATTTGTTTATTTTTTATATAATTTTACTTCATTCTGTTTTTGTTCTAGTGTCCATAGCTTTGGCAAAGAAAAATAAAATAAGAATACTAGATTACAACGAAGATGACAACAACTGCTTCTGCCAATTCAGTTCAGGTGCACTGTAGAGGATCTGCCACAGAGGGTCCATGAGGGGAATTAGACCAAGAATTAGTGCTCTTGGGGTGAAAATAAATTAAAAGTAAAAAAAAACTTTTTAATAACAAACTTATATTTAAACGAGCTAAAGAGAATAAAATAAACTTTTCCTCTAAAACTTTTTTTACTATCAACTTATAACGTCATTAACAAATTATATGATATAAAAGCTTGTCGCAAGATTTAAGTGCTCTCATTTACTTAGTTTGAAATTTTTAAAAATTAAAACCAATGAGATCAAGTTATTTAATTTACTTGTTTATCTACACAGGTAAATCTCGCGACAAGCTTTTATATCATATAAATTGTGTAATGACGTCATAAGTTGATAGTAAAAAAAGTTTTAAAGGAAAAGTTTATTTTATTCTTTTTAGCGCGTTTAAATAAAAGCTTGTTTTTAAAAGTTTTTTTTTTACTTTTGATTTATTTTTTACATTTTAGTTATCGCTGGACAGGTTAATTAGCTACATAAAACAAGAATACCAAAATCTACAATTCTAAAACATAAAAAAATATTATGTACCTATACATAAAACTAGAATAATATTCTTCATTAACAAAAAGTCATATTTTTAGTACGTTGCGTTACTGATATCCAAAATAAATACTTTGGTGGTACAATATGTAATAAATATATGTTCCTTTTATTTTTTTTAATAATTGTTTAATCGAAGTTCAGTAAAATGTCAAATGACGACATTTCGAAGAATGGATTTTTTTTATACAAACCTTTTATAAATACACGCTTAACTAATGAACAAAAGCTTATATAGTTTCATTTTTTATGCGATAACCAGCTATATTTTCACTGGAATTTAATTTATTTTTTATTTTACTTTCATTGTTCCATAAAATATCTTTTCCCTCTAAGCTTATTGCTCTCAGGCACTGTACATTTCCAGGTAGTTAAGTACTTCCATCCAATAAATCTTCAGAAAATTGCGAACATAGTGATAATGGCATCTCGGTGAATTGTTGTATTTCTATCTGATTAAAATCGGAAGTAATCGTAACTGACATCAAGACACAGCACGTTCAAAAATACTAGCAGACATAAAAATAGAACCAATCTCAACGAAATGCATTCCTAGTAGGTGTATTTCTCTTTTCCTCCATTTCTCTTATAGAAAAGTTTATCAGATCTGTTCTCGAAATTCTCAACTGCACCTACCATGATTGCCCGTTGTCTATTATTCAGAAAATTTGAAGGGAAAAGACTTGCACTCGAAGCATCGTAAAGGAAATTGTTACTTTGAAGGCATTATCCTGAATGGGGAAAACCGTGGTCATTTCTTCTTCGTTCACTCGACTGAGGAGTACATTTCTTATGTCTAAATTACGATGCCTACTCCGACCGTTATGTTGTCGGTGTTCTCTAATGAGCTTCATAAGTGAGTGAGTTCCCTAGAGGCGTTGCAGCTTTTCTTTGAACTTGATTGCAATATATACGTCTTTTGTCCTTATTTTCTTTCTTTTAGATACTGCAATGATAGCTATTAGTGTAAAAATGTAACTAAAAGAAAATAAATTTACTACTTATAATGAATAATTTGCTTTCTTTCTTTCTTTTTGAAAGTACTTTTAGTAAGACAATTTTCCAATTCACTGGAGTATCTGAAGCTTTATAAAATAAGAAATAATTGTAGTATAAATTAATATAACTATATAAATTAACATAAAATCCCTTTTTTACGATTGTAAAGCTTAATTGCAGTAGTAACGAACCATATCAACGTTTTTCATTAATCCTCCAGGGAATTTCTTTTTAACTGTTGTATGATCGCAAAATCGCTTTTTGCCGAGAAACCACGATTATGGAAATGTGAGTTGCAATTTAAAATCAATAGAAAAGATTAAGATCGGTAGTTGATGGTCGTCAGGCTGAAACTGAAGTTGGAGTATTGGATTTATAATAATCAAAGTCATCGGAGTTTCAGGGAGGAGAGCCGAGATCTATACAGAGAAAGATTGTCAACAGTGCTGCAGAATTGATAATCACAGTTAATTACCTTAAGAATTGTTATTAATATTTAGTAATTAAGGAGATCACTCTCTTCGTTTAAACAATCTTTTGATAGTAACTTGAAAGTCAAATAAAGGTGTTGATTTTAATAAAATATCTCTTGAATATGTGTCTTCAAATCCACAAGGGACTACAGGGTGCCGATACAGTAAGTACCAGGAAATAGCTTGAGTGCTATATAAGTTAAGTTAAATAATGAAATAAAACTGTTCATTATTGAGATTTAAGTATTATATGATTATAAAATATATAAAATGATGGTAAAAAAATGGAATACTTAAGTATTATCAATGATCAATAGATTGTTTGATTAAATATTAAATTGCTACTTAGAAACAACAAAAGAGGAACAAGAGAGGTTCTTTAATACTTATAATAAGAAATGAGGAGAATTCATACTTTTTTTTTACTTATAGAACTTCGAATCTGGATATCGGGAGGAAGCGTGCTTTCATGCACTTCAGAAAATAATTTCAAAAAGGGAAGAGTAGCCTATTTCCTTTTAATACTTTAATGAGCCGCAATACTGCAACTACACGAATAGACAGAGCAAAATATTACACTTTAAAAACCTGAAAATACTACATCGAATTTCATGACTTATTACAAGCTTTTATTTAACTTGCAATGTATGTATGTATGTATGTATGTATGTATGTATGTATGTATGTAATTTGTTCGGGTGGAATCTTGCAACTCAATTTTGAAGCTGATATCTTCCTCCCATTGAGCTGAAATTTTGTATACACGTTTAGTTTGGATGACAATGCATGTTTTGACCATTTATATTCCGATATTGCAATTAATTAAAAAGATATTAATTAAAAACGTTAAACTAGTTTTGGGCGCCAACTTGGATATATCTGCATTGTTGTAATAATTTTATTGTTACAACAATGACAAAAGTTGGCGTCGAAAATCGGTTTTCAGCCAAACTGGAATTTCATAACGTTGCGCTATTGACAGTATTAATTAACTTTGTCTAAAATATAATTACATTTCTACAACGTAAAAATAATCTAATTTCTACAACGTATGCAATTTTTTTTACAAATTTCTATCTATTTCCTTGGATTTAAATTCAAAACAAAAAAGTAGAGCTATTTTTCAAGTAGATTGGTACATTGTATACCTTTCTCAACGCTGCCAAGTTAAACTGAGATGGAGTATTGAAGAAATTCTTTAAATAATTTATCTATCTTTAATCTATAAAACTCAGACAAAAAATAATTACAGAATCGGAAAGATCATTTTTTTAATGTATCTTACCCATCAAAAAGGAATCCGCTAGGAAAACAATAAGAGAAAAATATTATCTAGAAATGCAATATATTTCGATTAAAAAAAAAATAATTTTACAATAAAATGAAGTAATTTTTTAAAGAAATTTTCTAATTTTAAGCCTACGAGTAATTTAAATATACCTCATTTTATCACCAGTAATCTAAACACACACTACGACATGTGTCCTTAAATTTAATTACAAATAGAATCTGTTAATTTTATTTGAATTTAATTATTGATTTTTTCAAAATCAAGTTTCTAAAGATGATCTGAGCAATTAAAAAAAATAGATTCTTACGTAGAAGATATTCAATGTCCAGCAAAAAATTATCATTATTTGAAAAAACTTTCTTTTTTGATTACAAAATGCGTTTTTAGTCTTAAGCATTTTATTGATTAATACAAATATTTAAACTCCTTTTGAAGTTTTTAATAAACAATTCAAATTTTCTTCTAATATGTTAGAGAAATACATCCCTTATCTTCAAAATATTTCAAATAAATAATATATTCTTTAAGTTTTTCAAAAATAGTCAAAATTTTAATTAAACATTTAATAACTTTGTCATTTATGAAGATAATCTCACTAAACCTTTTTTTTCGTGTTTAGAACAATGTTAGCCAAAATCTGCATGAAGATTGAAAAAATTGCTTAAAAATTACGGATTTAAAAAAATTGTGTTTTTAGTCTAATACCATTTTGCGAGAATTAATTCAGCTAAACCAGGGATGGCGAACCAGCGTTCAATGAGTTGAACAGGCTGAGAAAACTGTCCAGCGATAACTAAAAAGTAAAAAATAAATTAAATGTAAAAAAAACTTTTTTAAGAACAAGCTTTTATTTAAACGCGCTAAAAAGAATAAAATAAACTTTTCCTTTAAAACTTTTTTTACTATCAACTTATAACGTCATTACACAATTTATATGATATAAAAGCTTGTCGCGAGATTTACCTGTGTAGATAAACAAGTAAAATAAATAACTTGACCTGATTGATTTTGGTTTTTAAAAATTCAAACTAAGTAAATATGAGTACTTAAATATTGCGACAAGCTTTTATATCATATAAATTGTGTAATGACGTTATAAGTTGATAGTAAAAAAAGTTTTAAAGGAAAAGTTTATTTTATTCTTTTTAGCGCGTTTAAATAAAAACTTGTTCTTAAAAAAGTTTTTTTACATTTAATTTATTTCCTAATATTAATACAAAATCAAAACAAAGCAAAAGGTTTCACGCGCATGTGTGGATTCAAAGTTTAGTTATTGGCGGTAGAAGAGTGCCGCCACCAATATCTTTAAAAAAGCTTAATAAATGTCTTTAGACTAAGTAAATTAAAGTATAAATTCTCAGCAATAAATAAAGAGATAAATTTCATACGCACTTTTAAAATCATTAATAAGTTGAAACTAATTAATAGAAATGAAATTATTCCATAAAAGTTTCTAAGTTTTGCGTATATCTGATGGCTTAAAACTTATTTCTCAGGGGTTTTCTCCGGGGAAGAATATTTCACACAAGCCTTCAAAAAATATATTTATTCGAAACGTCTTTATATTTCATAGTCTCAGATTTAAAGTTTTCTAAAAATATCGATGCGTGAAGTAGATGCACCATAAATTTAAACACACACGAAAAAAAAAGAGAAAAAAAAATTAGTTCTTCATCGACTGCAACGCATAAGGGAGCGGGAAACATTTCCAAAAATTCAAAAAGTGGAAAACCATGTTCTGAAATCGTACAAAAGAATATATAAAAAGGAAAACAACAATAACAAAAAAGTCCAAAAAGCATACTTCGAGACATTTTTTGAGGTCAAAAAAAAAAAACCCGAGAAATATGAAAGAATAAAGATAAAAAAAAAAAGAGTACCTACACAAAATATGATGGAGTCTCGAAAACGCATCTACACTATCCTTTTCCTGACTTTCAAAAAGAATATAAATATCGAAAAACCTAAAGATTGGGAGGGGGGAGGAGACGTCAGGGGAAATGGCAAGAATTCACCTGACTGTTCGATACGCTGATACTACCCACTCTCAAGCCGTAGAACACTTCACTTATTTTTCCCGCGCATATTTTTCCTTTGTTTTGTCCTATAATCGATACCGTTAAGTATAAGACTGCCATCTTCATACCCAGAAGGCTTGATCGATGTGATGCTGATACAAAAATTTCTCTCTAAGATCCAAAAGTGCATAAATTAAGCAAAAGCTCTCTGATGCTAAAAATCGTTAAGAACCATATTCCATCTGGAGGTGAAATTTCAATTGAAAGTTCCTGGGTAGCTGTAGGCTAACAATAAACCAGATTGAATTCGTTCTTTCTTGTAACGCTATCTCATTTTCTTGTAGCACGAAATAAAGAGTGAAATTACTTTCTGCGGTTCAGTAAGGTTCATCGTTTTCTTGTTGGCAGAAATTCCCTTGAGCCTTATGTTGCGCTTACGGAAAAAAAATGAATGTTTTGCAAGGTTTTCGATATTTCACTTTTTTTATGCGTGTGATAAGCTAATTTTCAATTAAAGTTATTTCGGCTTACAAAATTTCAAAAAGATGAAAAGATAATCTTAACAATGGCTCGCCAAAGGGGTTCCTATCATTCTTCACAAAAATATTTTAGGGGTAAATTAGTTGTATTAATAAGATTAGATACAGTATACAAAGAAGACGACAATATTTTTAAATTAACATTTTTTTTTATCTAAAACCATGTAATATTTATACGGAAAAATAAACTAATACATAAAAAAATATGCATTGTTCTGCTTAACATTTTTAGTAAAGTATTTAACAAAATCGAAATTTGCTATACGTCTCACGAGATTACATAAACAGAAAAGAATCATTAATAAGCAGAACTCTTTAAGACATGGTATTGATTACAAATATAATTAATTTATAAATATTGCTTAAAGCTGTAAGAGAAAAATAAGATCTCTATTGCCAGATATTTAACTTACAATACTGCATTTTCAGGAGATTGAAATGGATTGTAATCTGTGTTCCAAAATATTATAATTTGTGCCTGATAATTGTAACGTATTGTTAAGTAAAGTTTTTATGAAATTATTTTGGAAGTATTTCGTTAATACTTACATACATCATATAAAATATTTATTATCAAATAAAAAAGAAAACTTCATAAGAATATATTTAAAAATCAGATAGCAATGCATTATTACTACTGTTCGCATATAATTCTCCTTTTTTTTTCTTTATTAACTTTAAAATTAGTAATACATCTTGAATTACTGAATTTCAAAATAAGAATAGAAGTTTAAATAATTATTGATAGTTAATTTATATATTGCAATGCTTTAATTAATAAGCCTTTTTGAAAGTATTAATATCATCAATAATTGTCAGTATTATTTGAATTCTAAAGTAGATTTCAAATGAAACTCAATGAGATTCTGATGAAAATTAACATATATGTGTTTGGAAAGTTACACCTCGCAGGTAAAAAATTAATTTAAGATATCGGACTACTTGCGACAACTTTTTTTTTGAAAAAATTCAGTTATGAGGATTTTTTTGTTGTTTTTAGATTTACTTAGTTTAAGAAAAATATGCTAAAATTAAGAAGAGAAAAAGAAATTATTATTCCTAAAATAGAAAAAAAGGTGTAAAAATTTACAAAAAATTATTCAAATGTGGCCCATTCTGTACCAAAAACTTATGAAAAAATTCTCAATTTTTCAATTCTGATGTGTTTCTATGCTATTCATTTTGGAAATGACCTTCAGGATAAGAGATATTTTACATTTTACAAAAACTAGAGCACTTTATCTTAGTTATTATATGAAATTGCTTAAGAAATAGTGATTATATTAACATAAGGGACTGTAAATGTTGCATTAAAACTCTGATTGATAAATCTGAAAGTTAAATCACTTCTGCTGAACATACACAAAAAAATTCAGTTCGTTATTTTCTAAACCTTTTGAGCAATCGCTGGCCCATTTGAGCATTTAAAAAAATACCCACATTTCGAGTAAAACGCGTTTTAAAGTATGACATCTTGCTAAAAGTAATGGCATCTGCTTTTACTCAAAGACTTGTAGTTTTTGTTCCAGGAAATGGAAAATAATAAACTTGGTATTTTTATAAAGCTAATAAGATGACCTATAAAATAAAATCATAAAAAAATTGTCAATTTTTGGCAAAATTTACAATTTTAGGGTAGTCTGATACCTTAATCCTTATCGAGGCTCAATACAGAGAAATCCCTCATGAAAAGCGTCGTTGTTTTATAAGTTAAAGATATTATTATAAGCGTCTTTTCAGAGAGAACTTGCGTAAATTCCTTACTGAAAATACATTCCTATTTTTAACAATGTGGAAAACAATGCATAATAAAATAAGTTTTTCCTTTTTTTCCCTTTTTTTAAATCTTTCATGGGAAGAACAATGTCAATATAAGAAAATTCACTATTTGAATACCCACTGCTTGCATTTTAATTATATTTTTTAAAATAATTTTGGGATCAGTCAACATACTTTTTTAACAAATTTTTCCCACTATCTTCAGAACTTCTGACTCCTAAATAAATAAAAAAAAGTAATGTATGCACGAATAATCAAACAATATAAAAGTCTCATTTGTTTATTCAACCTTAAGAAGAATTTCTTAATAATTTCAAAAACAGCTTATCTATGCTCAATTAGTATTTAATAGCTTAGTTAAAAAAAAGTTAAGCATTTTTAGTAGTATAATATATTTTCTTCCTTGTGTTATCAAATCAGAATACTGCTTTTTTAAATACTACTTTATGAATGTAAAAACTTGAATAACTCTGAAAATAAATTTACTAATCTTACAAAGAGTTAATTTTCAAAAAAGGTGATTGATATTTATCGAAAAATCATTCAAAACAATCTGCAAAAACGAGAAACTGACCCCTACAAAAAATCGTTAGCGCTGCTTCCAAAGCGAACATTTGAGTTTTTAGGTTCCTTCCTCTCAATCATTCACGTTAGGGTGGTCCAAATAGGAAGTTCGGAAACTTCCGTAAATTCGATTTTAGCTGGTCGTTTTTAACCGCTCTTATAGAGAAGTAACTTTGAAAGGCCTGATTCTATTTCCGAGAGTCTTGAGTTGTTTCTTTTCTATTCAAACCGTTCCGTTCGAAAAATCGGAAGTGGGGTTTTATAAGAAGTGAATCCGGAATAGAGATGAATCCTTTTGTACTGAAAAAGAGCATCTAAATGAAATAAAGAGGTATTGATTTTCTCTTGGAAGATTCCCTTTCTATTGTGCCGCCTTAAATTTTCTGTTTCAAGAGCAACTTCTTGAAAGTTGTATTACAAAGAATAAAATTTACTTCGTCGAAGAAATTTGTATTCATTTTTAGGATGTTTAGTTGTACGGCTTTGGGAAAAAAGTTTTACGCAATCAATCTTGGTCAAGAAGCAGTTTAATACTTTTTTCAATACACAATATAAAACACATGAATCATAAACATATGGAATATTAGTTATCATATATTGAAAAATAGTTACAAGTTATTGAGTTCCACTAAATGCTATCAAAGTTGGTTTCTGTTGGTTTTTTAAATAATTCATGAATAAAATAAAATATTAATTACTTTTTTATCATAGTGTAAGAAAATTCATTCTTAAAGCATACAAAATAATATTTTGATCAATATATGGGGCTACATTTCATGCTTAATTCTATGACGTATCAGTTCGTATTCCAAAGGATTTATTAATCATATTAATATTGGCATTACTTTTTTACCATGCACTTCGCTGTTATAGCCCTTGTATCAACAAGACATAGTGACTTTTCAATCATACTATAATCGCAAATCATTTGAACTATTTCTAGCGAAAATAGTTTAAATTATATTCATTAAGGTTTAAATTTAAAATTGCTTCGAAATAATTGTATTATTGATAAGTCTGAAAGAAATACTCCGATCGATTCTAAATGCTTACTACAAAGCCTTTACTGGAAATTTTCAGCCAGGAAAATGTTTTTGAGCCAATTCTTCACAAATGTAGTAACACTAGAAGCCTTGAACTCACCGTAGGTTTGGAGATGAATTTATTGAAACAATTGCTGATGAGATATCCTCGAATTAAGAAAATACAATTGAATAAATAAAGTAGATTTTATAGCAACAATAATTGAAATATTCCTATTGTAGCTAAATGAGAGGATCTTTCCAATAAAGAAATCAAAAACTTCTATCAGAAAGAACTATAAAAATGTTTCAATAAGGCGAAATAGAGGGAATTTTACTTTTCAGAGAACAATCCTGTATCATAGAGAGGGATAATATTTAAAGAGATATTCAAAATCATTTATCCAGAAGCTTTTAAAGATTGACAAATAAAGAGCAAAAATCTAGAATGACTGATTTCATTAAACCTTACTTGCGGAAGTCCCGGGCTAGGAAAGGTCGACTCAACCTTTCATCCCTTCAATGGGTCGATAAATGAGTGCCAAGTTTTCTTGTGAACTGAACACTGAGGATTTTTCGCGTCAGATTGACTACTTGACTGATACCTCTTCACATGTACCTCAGTACCTAAGGTCACGTAAACTGAGATAGGCACAGGATCCTGATGGGCTGTTGCGCCACTGAGTTCAGTTCAGAACTTTCGGAATTGCAGTCCAGTTTGTCGAAGAATGAATGTAAATGATTTTGAAATAAGAGCAATCGCACTTACAGTTAACTATAATACATTGAAATGAAAACATTTATGAACCTTTTAACAGTTACGCGATTCGCTCCCCAGTGCCACCATTTTTCACATAGGCTCGCATATGCGGGGAACTGAGGGGGGGGGGCAAAGACACAAATAAATAAATTTTTCTTTGAAATAAGTAAATCCTTCAGAAACGGTGTTCCTGTCATTTTCCTACATTTCAAAGCTACGGAATGGTTTTACAAATAGCAGTGTAAAGAAAATAATATTATTTCAGAAGGACGGATATATACGTCCGGGGCACGTAAAGCACTGATTGAGCGAGACGGATATATACGTCGGTGGTACTTTAAGGCATAATGTGGTTAATTTTGCTTTTAATCTTAGTTATAAAGCATACAATATTTTGCAATGAGTACTTGCTAAAATATATATTTTTGTTGAGAATTGTCAATCAATCCAAAATATATCTTTTAAACTGGATTGAAAATTGCCATTATTCCATGTAGATTTTATGAACTTAATTCTTTCACTAACATTACATTTTTTTCAGCACTTACGTAAGCCTTGTCCTGTGTTTGCTACTTCTAAATACTGTAGCATCGATCTTAAATCCAAATTTTTAATTATCTACTTTTTAAATATAAAATAACCAAATTTTGTTTCTACTTCCCATCTGGATTGTTTCAAAATATTAGGAGCATGAATAATTCATAGAAAAATCTCAAAAATTTTAATTTTCATTCCTTGCTTTTATATAGAAAAATATTTACGTTGCTTTACGATAGTTTTATGAAAATGTATTGCCAATTCTTGTAAATTACCTTTTATTGCTAAATACTTATTTCATAAAAAATAAAAACTATTCCTTCAAACTTTCTAAAAATTTCAAGAATTAGAAAATTTTGAATAGTTGAATTACACATTATTAAAAAGGGTTAAGAATTGGAATTTACAACTTATTTTGGTTCACAAATATTGGTAAAGGTTTTCTGATTTTATTTTTGTTTTTGTGTTGTTTATTTTTATCTATAACGGTTAAATAATACTTTAAGTCACCACAATTGGCAAATTTAAATGATAAAAAAAATTAAATTTTTTATATAAAATCACTTTAGCTTTGGATTTGGCATGTGATTTCTGTAATCTAGAAGAGAGTGCTCTGAGTGTGCTATTCTCATGACTGAATCTTTTTCTCCTGGTTGTTAGCGTACAACCAGGTCTCGTCTCTATTGACGATTATCTCAAGAAGCATCACTACACCTGTGTATTTAAAAAATATTTCGCTTCAATCAATGGCTAAGTGTCCATTTGATCCCGGTTCAAAACATACGGGCCAAACTTTTCACTGATACATTTAGTCTTCATATTTTCAGGCAAAATTGCGTAAATTGATACATGAAAAATCCTCATTTATTTTGCCAGTTCTTCGATGGTCATTCTCCGATTGGATCTGATTAACTGTATTATTTTCTTCGCTCATTGCAACTCTTGCCCTTCTAGTGATTCATGTCCAAACCAAAATTTTCAAAATAACTCGCAAATGATTTTTTTCTTTAACAAATCGTCTTTATAAATTGTTTGAAAGGATAGCAAAGTTAGAAGCTGATTTTTCCAATCTACTTATGCAGTTATTGTGCAACCTTTGATGGAACTTCGAGATTACGCTTACGGATCACCATCACATACTCTGAGTTTCCACAACACTGCCCGTTATGAATTCCGGTACTAAAAAGGTTGTGGTGGGTAAAAAAATAATGATGTGGTAATAAAGATTTACGACAAAATTCTGGTAACTTTTTGACAACCCCTAAAATATTTATTATAAATAAGCCTGAAAAGTAATTTTATAAGACAAAAGCAGTTTCTTTCTACATCTAATATCGCACTTAATGCCTTTTAGAACCAAAAAAATGCAATAAATGAAGTTTCATTCCCTCCTAATTTTCAATTCAGTTTCGGTAAAATCCAGTTTTCTGAAAAAAATAATTAAATACGATCCAAGTACTTTTTCCCCTTGAAAAACAAGAAGTAGCATTAAGTTATGCTCTATTCTCATGAAACAAGTTCGCTTCTTAAATGAGTGCATGCACTTTAACTGAAACATTCAAAGTCCAAATTAATTGCATCGTTTGAGCGTTTTCGTTAAATTCTTTAATTTCCTTAAAACTCTTAATTTCTCTTGAGGTTAATTTTAAAAGTTGTGAGGTAAAGTAAAATAATTAGCGGATGCTGCTTTCAGAATGAGCTAGAATTTCTATTAACTCTTTTTCATGCTTTATTTCATTTTAGATGAAAGGCCATAGAGCGCTTATCACAATAACAAATAATATCTGTTGTTTCTATTTTGTAGTACTTGATAAAAATGCACCTTTGGTAATATTGTGTGCCACAATTCATTAATTTAATTTCATTTGAAGATTAAAACTTAATAAATCAATTGTTCTTCTTTTTGTTTGAATGTAAGCATTTCGTTTAATTGCATTCTAGCTGGAAGTAATTACTTGAGAATCGACAGGGAATTATGCAAGTTTTGTTTTCTGTTTTTCAAGGTAACCAGAAATTAGTATAACAATGGATTTATTTATTTTCTAAAATTTACTCTGTATTCCTGACCAATTAAAGTGAAAAAAAATGTACATCAACCGTCATATATAAACAGTCAGACCCCAACTTAACGAATCTCGTGATTTAACGAATGTTCCTCTCCTATTTAACGAATAATAAATCCAGAACTAATGAATTATTTCAATAGTTTAAATATTTTTTTCTTATTAGTTTGTATCAGAAAAAAATGGATTTTTTTAATGACGTCCTTTTTGTCCGGAACAGGAAAAAAAATATTTTTCTTCTAAGTAACAAATTTTGACAGGAAAGTGTGAAGGCCATTATTAGACCTTGCAGATGAATATGAGTCATGAGTGCAACCTATCGTGTGAGTTTTGAATAGGACAGGAAACTCCTTTCTTATCTCAACCACCTCCACAACACAATTAATATTTTAAGATTTTAATAATTTTGTTACATTTGATGATGAATGACCAATCTGTGCCACTGAAGTTTAGGAGATATTTTATTTGTCGGAGCCGATAATTAACGATTCTGATGCAAAAATTTATAATGAAACTCTTATTAAAACTGTTACATTCTAATGCTTCACATTAATTGGAAAGGCGGAAAACTTACCTCATACAGCAAGATGTAAATAACTCAATATTTTCTTCTCCGTATAAAGTCGAAAAAAAGACTTTTTCGAGTCAGGAATTAAAAAAACATTTTCCAACATCTATCAATCAAGATAGAAAATTTCCAATTATTCATTAATGTTATTTTAGCTGTTGGATAAAAAAATGTGTAATTTCTAGCAATGGATATTTTTTTTTGCGAAAATTCCTTATTACAGAATAAGCTTAAAAAATTGTATTTTATTTGGTCCCGATATAACGAATAATACCGATTAAACGAGAGAAAAAATTAACTCCCGATGAATTCATTAGATCGAGGTCTGACTATATATATATAACTCTCTAAGACCATCGCGTTGAATACCTAATAATTTTCTTTTTTACCAACCTTAACGATACATATACAAATTTAACTTCAAATATCTCTCATGATATTGTGCCACGTCGTCACATTTTGTTTAGAGATGATGAAATATAGAAGGCTACCAAACATGATTTTTCAGCTCGGTTATAACAGGCAAAAGTAAAATTAAGTGATATTCTAGAAATTTCGGGTAATGGAAACATTTAAACTGAAAAGTTTGGAATGAAAAGGAAGAACAAACTTTTTGTGTTTTGATGTTGTTTTTATGTAACAATTACATGTAAAGTGTATCATTGTATTAAATAGATCCGTAATCGCAATTAAAATTACTCTTATTAAATACCAAGTTGAAGTTCATAATTCTATAATTATTCGTAATTTATACATATATAAATCAATAAGTTTTCGCATGATACAGTTCTTTTTTAATAAAATTACATAACCAGCACACGAAAAAATTCTTATATAAAATTCTTTATATAAGAGTTTTTACTAAACATACTCCTCAAACAACATAAAAATTATAAGGAAAATTAAAATTCTGGGTCTAAATAAAATATGCAAATAAGTATAAGACTGTGATGCTTATTTTAAGATTAGTCGCAGCACATAAAACCTTTCAAAATAAGAAAAAATTATACATATATATATATAGAAAAAAAACCTATACATTTATATTAAACACATGTTTAATTTTTTATTATTTTTCTGATAAAAACATTTTTTAATAATTCATTCCTTTCAATTTTTTACAATATCAATAATTTTTTTTATAAGTTTTGAAAATATTTTCCTTAAACTTTTGACTAGTGTATGTATATATGTACTTAAATACGGAGAATCAATCGAAACAACATTAAATCTATGAAAATTTAGCTTAATCTACAACTGTCGTTTAAAATATTTTGAATTCGAAAGACATTTCACCTTTATTACTTAAAATTATTTTTCAATGTACAAAATATTCTTCAATGATTGTGACCAACTCTCTCTTACAAGGTTTCTGAAGCAAAATGAAATAAAAAGTTGAATATTATGTCGATTAGAATATAGTAAATACAAAACCGCTCGGATTATAATTAAATTTTATTTCTTCGTCAAATTAAATTTAAAAATTAACAAAACTTCTCTTAGACATGCCTTCAAAATATAAGTTGTTCACTTTTAAATCTGTAATCAGCTATAATAAGGATTACGTTTCATCTATCTACTTCGAATTGCATCTACATAGAAAAGTAAAATACTCATACACATACACATATATATTGGTTCAAGAAATAACCCGAAACTCGAACCGATAATTTTTAATATGCTTTTGGTCGAGGCATGAACGTTAAATTTCGAAATAAGTATTTGAACACGCATCTAAAATTAAAAATCTCTTGTGTTCTTGCATTTTTCTGATATATGCAACAAATTCCGTTTTAAAGTATTAGAAGTATTTCAGAATAACCATTAATTTAATTAAAGAATTTTTGGCACAAGAAAATACAATTTATCGCAACGGATTCCATCACTGGAGAAGAATGCTCAGTAAGACAAAGAACATTAATCTCAGAAATCATTTGAAATACAATCAGCAGAGAAGAAAAATTGCAGCTTCTTGTAGTTATAAACTCTTCAATTGATTTTGGAATGACGTCAATAAAGAGAGTGAATTTTGAAGATTTCACTGAACTTTCGATTAACAAAAAAAAATTGTCTGATCAATGGAAACTTGGTACTATTTCCCAAGTTTTATTCTCTTACAAGGGATTATGTTTGTAAGACGATAGGATTTAAAGGAAATAGGCTTTTCTCTCATCAAAAACTCGCTTCGGAAGTTACTCGGAAGATAATCGATTATGTTCTATAAGTATTTTGAGACATACTGAGCCAACAGATGGAAGCAGAGGTAAGCTCGAAAAGTTCTTTTCGGTTTTTTGTACATGCCAAATATTGCTTTACAGAATCTGGGACATTTTACAGAATGCATAGGTGATTTGATTCAGGTTTTTACTAAAATATTAAGGATATATACTGAAAAGGATAAATTAAGTAAAAATTATTGTTTTGAAACTACAAAATTAATAATAAAACATATACGTAACTTTGAAAACAAGCACCCTTTAAATTAATTCCCAACTACATTTGAACTCAGGGTTTTGGACAGTTAATATTTACAAAAAGAAGAAAAAAAACGATATTTTTCATTCTTTGTGCAATGATTATTGGCTTGCAAAATCAAGTACTCATGATCATATTTAAAAAAATATTGAAAATGCATCTGTTAGCCTTAGTTAGATCCATTGGCGTAGCTAGTTCCAAGTGAGCCCTGTATTGAAGATTCCTGGGGCCCTCTTTTGGACCTCTTAATATTTTACGATTTCTTACCAACACGTGTTGGGGCCCCTCTAGCTTAACGGCCCCGTATCATTGATACGGCTGATACGTTGGTAGCTACGCTGCTGGTTAGATCATTCGAATGAATCGCATAATAATTATAAAATAGCAAAATGGCTGCCGTAGCCAAGTAATCATACTTTGGAATTGATCATCGGCTTGCCTCTATCGTGTTTTGAGTTTGAGTCTTAGTGCCCCTGAAGATCCATTGTGTAGAGTTTGCTGATATGCCTGAAATTTATTGAGGTTCAAAGTCTTCGAAATTGTAGGGAGTGTCAACTCAGGCCAGGCCTTATCACTTGACCGTTACTCATAATTACAATGTCCATGAACGATAACCTTCGTGTGTGTTACTTCGTAGTTAGATGCCAACTAACAATAATTAAATTTATCAATCAGTCAAATGATAGTTTAATATATAGTCATTTTATATAAATATGATTTTGAAAATAATTACTAACAGCAGCCAACATTTATTTACAACCGTTGCTTCAAGAAAAAGGAAATCGAAAGTGTTTTTAAATATTTGTTGGATTTTGTAATATCCGAATAATGGTACTGATTGATTTTTAAAATAAATAAGATATTTGTTCGAAATTATATTTAAGACTTAAAAGGAAGAATTTTCAATTATAATAGTTTGGATGCGAATATTTTTTTATAATTCTTTTTTTTTCATTCAAAAATTATTTAAATGCTCCCCAAGGAAGGGAATTGAAAATTCAAATTTTGAAGAAAATTGTTATTATGTTCAACTTACATATTCATAATAATTTATAATTCTTGTTCACCTCCAATAATAATCAATTGAACCAGTTGAATAATTATTCACAAAAATTGTCAAAATTATAATCTTGATATTAATATCTAACATTAACCAGCAATTAGCATTTGCTATTATAAACCCTCCAAGTGTCTAGCAATACATGGTTTGTTTCCGTTAAGTAAAAACAAATTATATCTTCTACGATTTTCTATAAATGTTTTATAAAATATGAACAATAGGACAATACGCCACATAAAACAATAGTCAGATCCATCCAGCTCAATCATACTTTGCTTTAGAAAGGTATACTAAAAACATCATTGCCATATATATGTAGTTCAATCGATCTTGTTAAAATAAATAGTTTAAGAATACATTTTTTACAAGGTTACCTTCCAAGCATAGGTAAAAAAAAAGGTATCGTCTTGAGAATAAACATGCAGAATCTGCTTGTAGTTGTTTCTTATCAAGAAAGAAAATGCAGTAACTCTCCAAAAAAAAATCTATAATTTTTTTTACAGCTAGCGCTATGCGCGTGTATAACATAATTCAGATCTATACATAACTTTCCAGCTGTTGGTAAAGAGCAATACGAAGTGTTCTTAAAAGTTTCTGCCTTAAAAATTGGTTTCACTAGATATTCGCAGACACCAGTATTGGGTTATCGGTAAAAACTGTTGCTTGGATACATATTCATCATTCTCAAGAGTTAAAAATCAAATAATAATTTTTTATAACTTTTTCGTATATTTTAAAAAAATACTATGAGAAAGATTCCTTTTTGAATGTGAATTTAAGATTCGTTTTAATAGAAAGAGAGATAAAGAGAGAAATTGAGTGATTAATTACTAAGCTTTATAAAAATGCGGTTGCCATCTCAAATGAAAGGAATAGTATTTTAAAGGTCGAATTTAGCTTAAAATTCAACCAAGAAAACTCCCTCTGAACTACTTTTCTGAAGCACATGGAGTCCACCAAATCCCATATGCGTCAATGGCAAGACCAGACTCTTATATCTTCAGACAAAAAGGGTATGAAATTTCCTCTTTCTCTTTTACCTTTTCCATCACAAATATCTCCAATCCTCAGCAGCCTGACAATATTTTATCTTGTTATTATTGTCCTACGATACATGGAAATATCAATTATAGACAAAAGAAAGAGGAAAGGCAGCTTAAGTGGTAACTCCGCCCTAAACTAGACGTCCACTTGCTCTCCTTCGAAACAACTTAATTACTATTAGGAATGATCTCAAGATTTTGAATTATGCACATGTGAAAAAGACAATATCTGAGTTAACATCTCGCTTTCCAAACTTTCACACCACGGCGGCAGACTCAAAGCACATTAGTTCTTCTCAAGACTTGATAGAAATAACGTGCATATATATATATATATATATATATAGTAAATGTATCTGTTATGAGTAAAATTAGTATTTGGCCCCGAATTGTCAGAGACATGGCTTGTTACTTAAAAATTAATTATAACTCCAAGCCTATTCCTTAAAAAGTGCCACATCTCTCTCTCGTCAAATCTGGTAGTAAGCTGATGCAGTATTGCACAAGCTGCCGTATTTAACCTTTTAGCACGATCTTTAAGCTAAAAATACCATACGATTCACAGAACTTTCTCAAAAATTTTTCATTCATTATATATGTGCTGAAGGCTTTGGATTGAATACGAGAAAGTGTTTGTACGTCATACAGTTTACTCGAGTATTGTTGTTTATGTTTTTATGTGTTACTGTGTTCTTGCATAATGTAATATCGAGTATCATCATAAATAAGGACACATTTGTGATCAGAATGCTTTCTTGAACAGTATTAGATGACAACTATAATAAAAATATATGAAAATCCATTATTTATATTCTCTGTCCCTCTCACGCACGCGCACACTCACACACATACACACACGGATATACACACACACTAATATATATATATAGCAGTAAATAATTCAAAAGAAGACTAATAAATCCGAGAATCCTAAGATCAGACCGGAAGAACCAAGAACATGGAACCATGACAAACCAAAAAAGAGAAATGTAGCTAGAGGGAAAACTATTATGATTTCTCGAGCTGTCACTGGTTTAGGACAGTGAAACAGGATTAAACAATGTTTTGTGAGATCTCAACCTTCTCCTGCAGCAGAAATTTTTTCTACATAATAGCTCCCAGTATAAACTAAGGCAAAAGCCTAAAACCCACGTGGGTGAATATAACAGCAATAGAATAGAAATTGCAATATTAAATTACCATAGGAATCCGGAAGAAATAGACAAATATAAATATGTATAAAAAAAATATTTGCAAGAGAGGTTAATAATGAATATAACCATAATTAACAATAATGTAAATGAGCAAAGAAACTCTAATCTTACCCTATGTATACAGATCCCACAAATGTACTGACTCAATGCATTAAAAAAAAAAAAACTCAGCAATACTAAGAATAAAGGCGCCATCTATATATATTTTTAGTAACTAAACTTAATATAAGCATATATTAAGAATATTATATACTAAATATATTAAGAAATATAACAAGAAAATTATATACTATAAAATAAATAGAAATGAATACTTAAAATAAAAATAATTAAATAGCTATAACTTTGATGACATATATTTATAAATAAAATTAACTGGATAGTTATAGTCTAGGCAACTTTGAAAGAATTTTTTATAATTATTAATTCTCAATACTTCTTCAGATACTAAATCATTATTTCTTTTTATATAATTTAGAATGATATTTCTAAAAATTGAAATGTGAAGGGTACTATTCCAATATGGCATTTTTATAACATTAAAATCAAAAGAGTCTCTTTTATCAAAAATATTACTTTTTAGCATATTATTTTCAACTTTTAATTCTAGATCAAGGAAATTTGCTGACTTTATATTGCAATTGGTTTTTAATAATTTCAGGTAGGTTGGATAATAATTAAATATAGGAGTAAAGTCAACTTTATTACTGAAAATAATTAGATCATCGATGTATCTAAAAAAGTAACAATAGTCTGTATCAATTTTTTCATTCTCGTAATAGTGTAAATAGATATTAGCCAGACTATTACTAGCTGGGCCACCCTGTGGCAGACCTTTAATTTGTTGATAATAAGAGTCATTATGAAATATGTAATTTTCTTTCAAAACAAATTGTATAATAATATTATATTTATCATAGTTTATCAATTTATTTAATGAATATTTAATATAAACATTTCTAAGTACTTTAATCATATGCTCTATATCAATAGAGTTGAATAAGACTTCGAAATCAAAGCTATGCAAAGATTTAACACTCTTACCTTGCATGTTCTCAACGATGTAGAATTTAAAACATTATCATGTATTGATATATTAAACTTACTGATTAAGAAATTACAAAAATCTTTCATAACATGTAAGGCTTGACATTCTATAAAGTTATCGTAACTAAGTATATAATTAAAAAGTTTGATTTCTTTTTTATTCAAACCAAACATGAAATTTTTTATTTGATTAATGTTATAAACAGTTTCAAAATCACTACAGAATTCATTAATTTTAGCTGTAATATCCTTGGAATCTCTACTTTTTCTTTTATTCCTTTTACCTTTTTTTGCTCTCTTGGCTATTTAATTAATATTATTATTATGACAATTATAAAAAAATTCTTTGTTATCTTTTTGCTGTATGCATTGCAAAACATTTTTGCCATTATATAATGTGTTCAGTCCATGAGGATATGTTGTATTGTAGAAATGAATAAAATGGTTTTCCCACCATAATCTATCTTTTAAAAAGGGAACTATTCTGAGAATGGATATATCAATATTATCAAACCCATGCAGGTGAAAGTGTCTTATTTCAATATTATTGTTATTATATTTATTAGTGTAATGCTTAGTATGAGATCTGTGAAGATTAATTCGAATATTTAAGTGTGTAGAAGTCTGACCAATATATTTATAATTACATTTTTTTACAATTCAACATATAGATACAATTAAAAGACTTACAGAATATAAAGTTGGAGTTGGTATCCAACTGTTCATAATTGATCATGGGGCATGTTTTACATCTTTTATCTTTACATTTATTGTAGCGAAAATGAATATTCGGGGTATAATGACAATCAACAATAGAAGAATTATTATTAGAGTTGGTGATATTAAAATATTTATTAACATACTCATGAGTAGTTAAACAAAATTGCTTGTTCTCTTTAGCAACAATATTTTTATAGCATAATCAGTATTAAGATAATTATAGTTGTTTACGTAGTTAGAATTCCAGAATGTTCTGGATCTATAGGATTTATTATTATATAAGGGAGTCTTACACTCCGCGTGGTATGAATAATAATTCAAATCATACCTAGTGCCTTCTTTGTCCAATTCATTCTTAAACATATTAGAATGATGACTATAACAGTGATTCATATTGTAAAATATGCAAAATATAAACCAGTGTAAACCTCAAAACAGTCGAATAATAAGCAAACTGTCTACTCAATCGAAGTAAACAAAAAATGGAGAAGAGCTCGTACCTATCACAAAGGATTAAAAAACAGGAAAAATTTCCAAAACAACTTCGAAAAACTACCTACAAAATATGGTCACTGTTTGACGATATCACACATACCATAATAGCGTGGCACCGAGCATAGATAGGCTAAAAAAGCTGATCTAATTGCCAGTCGCTAAAATAATGTTAAGCTTACTGTCATTAAAATTTTTTTATACAAGAACTAGAAAACTAGTGTATTAATAGAGCACAAATAAACATTTTGAACAATATATAACAAAAATAAGCATAAAAGAAAATATAATAAATAAGAAAATTTCCGAATAAATATGAAAAAATAGAAAAAAACTTGAGTAAAATGAAAAACATACACAAAAATCCAGCAATATAAAAGTAATAAAAACCAAAGATGTATTAATTAAAAACAAAGTAAAAATTGAAATAAGAAGTATATATATATATATATATATACACACATATATATATATATATATATATATATATATATATATAATATATATATATGATATAGGGAAATAGTGACTTTGAAAATAAATTTAAATAAATATGATTATGTCTAATACCTAAATGCTTTTGAGTAAGTTTAATGCTTCCTGTTAATATATTTAATCTACTTACCTCGCAAAGGTAAATTTTGTTGAAGGAAAAATAAGGTTATAGTAAGTTAGCTTGCATAAGAAATTATAAAATGGTCGCAATTTTGAAAAACAGGAAAATAAAATGTAATAATGAAATAAGTAACTTGGATTTGTTTGTTTTTTTTTGTAAATTTTTCTGGGATGCATGTGTAGAGTGCATTAAAATTAATTTGGTGATAATAGAGTTGCTTGATTATTTTTTTTCGTTTTTATAAAAAATATAGCCATGAATAATTCTTAATTCTATTACTTATTTGAAAAAAGCATACATTTTGAATGTGCTTATGGTATTATTAAAATTAACGTAATTGAGATGTCTACTACAAGCATTTTTTATAGTACTTTACTTTACTTATTTTTCTTAAATTAATTTGTGTGTGTTTTAAAGTATTTTTCTTTATACTTTTAATCAATTTATAGCATATCTTTGTGAAATTTACAAGAGATTTATAAATTATTAAATATTTATTGTATTTTCAATGCTGGTATAAAAAATGTTTAATGCACTCCATAAACATTTTCATAAATAGAAGAATTTATTTCTTTTTTATGTCACATTACAAAAGTGTCCACTCTACATATATTTCTACACAAGAATTATCAGAATAAATGCAACATGATTTATCTTTCAATCATGCATTGTACAAGAATTAGTTTAAAGTATATTGTTAATATTGCAGAATTCTTTCAATAATTTACAATAATTTTTAACATAAATACCTCTGTCTATAATTTAGAAATATATTCATTTTAATACAGCTTAAGTAAATATTTTTGAATAAAAATGAAGAATTAATATTTCTTGGAACTTTTTTTTCTAATTTCCTAGAATTAGAATAAAAAACTTCAAATTGGATAAAAATAATGATGAACTTCTAAATTTGATTTTAAAAAAAAAGTGAAATTACATCAGAATTTTTGTTTGGCATCTATAAGGCTCTTCACCACGATATGTTATCATACTCTCATTCAATGTATATATGCATACCACATTTTATTCAGAAAACATATGTGTGGGGACAAACAACATATCCGGTATTTTCACAGTAACATCTCCTTTACGTATACTTTCTAACACACACATATTCGAATAAATAATACATATATGTATATAAGGAAAATGCATTTCGTGAAAAGAAGAGAGAATATTCCATATCGAACAGTTTATTTGCTACAAACCTTTACTAAAATGATTTCTTTCTATGAAAAATTGGACTCCATTATCCAAAGTGTTAATTGAAGTTGAAGTTACGACATTATATTGGATTAATACGTAGCAAAATATCAGTGTCTTCTTATTGTCTCCGTTGAACCAATAAAGGCGTATAAGATATACATGGTATTAGAGAAGAAATAAGTTAAAAGAAAGAAACTACATTCCCACATACTCACAGAGAAAGAAGCAGACAGATTAGAAAATGTATACAGTTAACTGAAATATCTTGCAGTTAATTCTTGCATTTTACTTACTAATAAATTTATTTTCCCAAGAGTTTATTTATTTTGTACCTATTTAACAGCAAAATTTTCTGTCCAGCTATTTAGTAAATACTTATTTCACATAGTTATTTAGTAATCCACAAATGAGACATTTTTATGAAAATATACTCGAAATTTCTCGGTACATATATGTAAATGATATCTGATTGAAATGTTTTGCCATATTACTGAAATAGTGATGTATGCTACATATATTATCTTTCAGATCTTTCTTGAATACATTATAAGAGATTATTGGGTTATTCTAATTACGAATGATGTAAAATTTGCTGTTAATGTGGTAAATTTAGTTTGAAAATTATTTACTATTAAAGTGCCAACTAAGTGAAAAACAGATTAAAAAATCAATTTTTTTTTGCATGCATTTTTTTGTAATTTAAACAAAAAATTTTAAAACTTATTATAGACTACCAGTATGTGCTGTATGATTAAATGATAACGTATACTTGCATACACATAACCCGTTGTTTATAATTCAGTTATTTTTATCACTATAAGATGCCTGTGAACCCCATCCAGACACCCCTATTATAACATATATTTCAGAAATGTAAACACGTATAAATATAAATATATAATTTGAATATACATAGTTTTTCAACAGTGGTACTCTAAAATTATTTTTTCGCAATACACATTTCTATGGTAGTACAAATTCATCCCAGGTTCGCGAAATCTTTCATTCTGAAAAAAAAAATGTTTATTTGTTACCAATGACCTTGACAGTATCCTACGATATGAAAGCCTTCATGGGAAATAAATATATTTGTCACACATTTCTCCCTCTTTTCTTAGGAGTGGCAAATGTTTTTTTTTTACAATCTGAAGGTACTTAAGTTCTAGCGGCAAACACATTTGTTCTAAAATAATTTCTGTACATTGAGTATATTTTCCCTCTGTAAACAACTTAGTCGTTTTTATTGATGTGATTTATGGTTTATGAATGCAAATGAACATAATATAAAATGGAATGGGCACCTATGATCTCTATTGGATGAAGTTGAAACTTCGGGAAAAAAATTGATCCAACAAGGAAAGAATCGATAAGATAATGCATAATAATCATGATAGCCGAAATAAATTTGAGAACAGTGATAAGCATGAAACGCGTAAGTCGAAAGGAAAATTTTCAAATGGTACCAAATATACTTCATCAAAAAAGATGAGTCGCCACAAGGTACACAGCACCCTGACAAAAATACACAAGCAAAAGAAACTTTCAACATGATATATGTCGGTCATCTAAGGACAACAAAACTACAATCACTTGAACAAAATATTCTAGTTTTGCTAGAAATATCATTCCTGTAGCGTTAGCGAAAGGTTTCTTATACTTGTGTCCTTTATTAAAGTCAAACACATTTGAAACATTTTAGTTCAGTTTTGATTGGATTTTTGATGTGTAACATCTTTCCTCTCGGTTGCTGGAGATTTGTGGGAGTGATTTCGTGAAAAGGAACGGAAATGTGTAACAGGAAGTTGGGGAAGCGCGCGCTATTTAATTTGACCAATCAGCGCGCTTGGTGGTGACTCTTCGCTACCCTCAGAGTGAAGTTCTGTTTCTTCTCCTTCATTCGGGAGGGGCTCCGCCTCCCCCTGCGGTCTCAGCCGTGGGATCTTTGCTTTTGTTTTGTTTTCTCACTTTAGGGATCAGAGAAGAAGCTAAGTCCTTTAGCTGGATCTTGTAAAGATATATCCACGTGGGTCCATTTCTAGTAACCATCAAGCCACCAGCCTTTTTTATATTGTAAAATTTAGCATTTCAAAAGATTTTAATTCAAAAAATCGGTTTCGTTTGCGCTTGACTCTAAATCCACTCGCACATATCAGCAAGTCTTATTAGACTTCACAAGGATAAACTTGCGATCCTTACGCTCAATTGTCAAAGTGTGAGGGCTCACCAAACAGATTTCAACGTTATTTCACAAAATTGTACGTTACTCATGTTGGCAGAGACGTGGTTAGATAATGACGAACGTGTTTCGATACCTAACTTTGATTGCTGCGTACAGTTTAAACGACCGGGTCACAGAGCAGCTGGTGTTGCGATCTATCGCAAACAGAACAACTCACATGCTGTGGCTCCACATATGAATATTACTTATCGTCAAACAAGTGGACTGTGTACTGTTAGTTAAGATATTGGGGACATATGTGCAGCTGAATGCTTATTTGAAAATGGACAAACAGCGATTTCGGTGGTCGTATACATTTCCCCGAATCAAACGGTTCAAAAAATTAAAGATTTCATGCATTTTTTACTTTTACCATATACTAAAGGTGGTTCTGCTCTTAAAAAAAAACTATCACTCGCTTCCCATGATTTTGAGTGGTGATTTTAAAGTTAACTTCAGTTTGCTAGAAACCGGGCCACTCATAGCTTTTTTGAACGATGAACTCAAGCTCGAAATGAACACAAATCGAAATGTCTGGACAACTAACAGTGGTACTGTTATTGACGCTATTTTTCGACGGTTTTTAAATACTTTGAAATCACAAGTATATGTGTCATATTTTAGTTATCATTACCGCTCTTCCCGAAATTGAACAAGAATAATTATTTTTGATAAAAAAATTTCATTACTCCTAGTGTTAATTAAATAAAATTTTCATTAAAGATATAATTATTCCATAGAAAATTATTTCCAATCATACTCGATTCATTTTTTTCAGAATTTAAGTTGCTATTGCGAATTTTTACCACGATAACATGTCAGATGTTACACATCGTATGCGACTACTGTAAGACTCGTTTCTTTTTTTCCCCCTCAAATTATCAAAGTCTTAAAAGTAGGTAAGCAAACTTTCTCTTAGTTATATTATTCACTGGAATTACGATTTTAATCGTGTACAGTAAAATAGTTATAATAATAATAATAATAATGATTGGGGTGACTCTGTCATCTCGCGCAACCACTAACATTAATATCGAGTGCTCGTTTTCTTCCGGTAATAACCAAACATTCAATTGATTGATTAGTGTCACACTTTGAAGCAATACGAGGGTTACCGGCGGAGAGCCTCGTATTTTTGATCCTCTATTCAGAAGGAACGCACCTGAGCTAGCACCCAGCTGACCAATATTTTCCCACACCAACGTATTTTGTGTGAGCCTCGAGAGTTTTAACACTTGAACGTCCGGGATTTCGATTACTGCTTTATCGCAAAACATTTTAAGTCGCAATTCTACCAGGAACATTACTATTATACGGCATCCAATCTGTGCTATTTCTAGAAACATATATATCAGGATTTACTGGAATATTATCAATTAAATCTGCACTTTCTGCAGATAATTCGCAGTCACTTTCATTCAATCTTCTGTCTTCATGGGAATCTAAATTAGAGCTGAGAGAGAGATTCATTCTCAGAAAGCTCTCGCAACAAATTGCAACTTAATCCTTTCTCGACCTTTTTATGAGTCATCGTGTCAGGGTGTCTGCTCTGCACTTTCGAAAATCAAACGAATTTTTTTTTATGAGCTGATAAGCAAATACTATATAACGAAACACTTAGACGCAACATTTTTAGTGCAATTGATCATTTCCACTATGAACTCAATAGCACTGCATCCAAGGTCAAAAAATGTGCAATAGGACTTTGGGAATTTTGTTTTAACAATAGTATCTACTTATTGAACTATATTTTGTTGTTGAACGACAGCATTTTATAATTATAATTGCGTTGGTGTCGTAATGACACCAGCGAAAGTTCTAGGTATATTTAGTTTTGTAAACTCCTAATTAACCAAGAACCACAAAACATTTTTGGTGCAATCAGCAGGGAAAATGGTTAAATGCCACGGAAAATTTTCAATTACCCTGCAAAAATGCGAAAAAGAGAACGAAGTAAACAGGCTTCAATGTCCAATTGACACCGACGGACGTTCTAGTGTTAACGTACAACAAGTTTATTTATATTTCACACTTCTAAATTTTGTTAATGTCTTTAATATTTCAGGGTAAAGAGTATAATTTTTTTGAATTACTTTTTTTTCGTGTTTTATTAAATAATCTATAAATTGAGCATACTTTAGTTCCATAGTTTTGCTTGGGAGTTTTAGAAATCAAAGGAAAAATACGTAAAGCATTACAAAGATATTATTTCCATCTATACTTGGTAACTATTGGGAAACAAATGATGCTCAACTAATCAACTTAAGTTTAAAAAATTCCAGGTTTATAAGAAAAAAGAGAAAAAAAAAACAGATGGAAAATAAACTGTAATTACTAACCAAACCAAAAAGCATTTATTTTAAATTTCAGAATAAATTATTCATTGGAAAAACAAACAACGAAACCTCAAGTAATTGCGATGCTTGTTCCATTCAATTACTCAGACTTTGTTAAAACTTCCTTTTGTGTTTATGTAAGCCAGCAAGATGATAGATTGCTCCCAAGATGAACCAAATGGATTCAGTATTTTAATTGTTGTCTAAGTAACCCGGTTTTAATCAAAAAGTTAACACGTTTCCTTGTGATCCCCTTCTGGGTTCTAGTAGTCTAGGTATTACTAGTCTTCTATCGATTTCTCAGAAATTTCTGCATTGAAAATTCCCTTAAGTCTGATATTTAGCTTACTGTCATATGGTGGAAGTCTAGTAAGGAATATTAATTCCTCCCAAAAGCTTCACATTTAAATTCATTTATTTTCAAAGCATTTATGAAGTACTATAAGTGTGTTTGGAATAAATTTTAGAGCTCGTTGGTAGTATATTTCTTTTTTTGTTCTAGTTCATTAAGCTACTTCAATAATATTATCTTAAATATTTTTAAAGTTTTGATTGAATATTTAAATTTATTATTCCTTATTTAATACGAAGAATATTCATTTTACATTTCCCAAAATTAATTTTTTTGTATTTTAATGGCTAAAAATGTTTCAAAAAATGTATTCTTTTAAAAAAAAATATATGAATGGAGAACGGGTAACAAGAAATGTCGCTCGCATATTCTATAATTTATCAGTTTAAAATTTTTTTATAGAGTTTTTAAATTATATACACAACATAAAAAGTTCCAAAACTTGCTAAAAATTCCTTTTTTCTTTCCATAGATGTCTGATAATTTATTTCAACACCCAACGATGAAAATATTAATAAATCCTAAAATATTGGTTTTTTTCTATATACATGCCATTTAAATAAGAAAACTTAGAAACATGAATTGGATATTTTTAAGAAATTCACAAATAAAACAAAAAATTAATGACATCTATGCGAAAAAAGCACTATAATATCGAAGGAATCATAAAAGAATATATATATATATACGCTTCTCTTTCATCAAAATTTTAAATTTGATGTATAGAATTACAGATTAATTCCATACGAAATTATGTATGTCACGCGAGAATCAGTGGATTAGTTCATGTCTTTGAATATTGTTCTCTGTGTATTTTAAACTTAAAATGATATATCTGTATTATCCTATCCTGTACTTTAAAACTAATTTAAAACATTCAAATTTGTTAGAAGATGATAATTCAGCTCCACACAACAATTCAACCTACCTTTAATGTTTTCTATTATGATCTATCTAAAACTACTTCCAAATATAAAATTCATATGAAGCATGATTTTTTTTATCTGGAATGAAGTTAAGCATCAGTTCTTGTTGGTAACTTCAATCAAGTATTACTTTGAAAATTATAATGAATTGTTATGAATAAATTATCAAATATGTTAATTAGCAAAAGTCATGTTTAAAGTTTAACACTAATAAGTACTCATAAAAATGCAAGTGAGTTGTTTTAATGCACTTCCACAAGCCACATATTTAGTAATCTTTTGTATAGAATTAGCTATCCATAAGAATATGTAATGCACAAAATATGTTCTTTATTATGTACAAATTAATATTATAAACTCAATTCTTGCAATATATCAATCCATATTCAGTTTCAAACTTTTAGCATCTATAGGTTGTATGCTTAATAATGTATGGTACTTCTTGGCTTCGTAATTTCATGTAACTGTTCAAAACAAATCTACACATAAAAGTGCTGTACGCTCAATAATGAAAAGTCAAATACTTAAAGGATATTAAATGGCGCTTATTTTAAAAGTAACTTCCAAAAAAACCTATTTTAAATCATACAAAAAATGGCCGTCATAATACTTTCTCGTGATCATGTAGTTTTGTAATCCCAATACTTGGTAATAAAAACAAATCAGCAGTCACTATCTTCAAACTCAAAGATGCATGAAATGAAGGACCCAAATGCGTTGAACGTTATCGTTGGTATTAGTTTGTTTGTCTTCGATTTCTATCTTTCCACGTCTGTTTACATATACATCAGACTACGCTCCCTTGACATTTCAATTCTCGCAGTCAAATATTTGCGTCTCATATATGCATCCACTTTCCACTAAAACAAGCGTATACTTTTTTTTGCTGCCACTCTTCAAGCATCAGCACACATCACGGGTTTAAATTAAGGTTCTTCACAACTTTTTCAACACAGAATTCCGTCAACGACGACGTCTCTACGTATATCGTTTTCCAAAACATCTTCTACGCGTGACTTGATGCGCATTTTGAAATGCTGAGTCGTATACTGAAAGAAAAAAAATAACCTTTCATTTGAAAATGCTTTCGTTCAGTAACTTATAAAGTGCATTTCTCTGTCAGTACATTGTTGTATTTTGCATTATTTTGATACATTTTACTATTGAAAGAATGCTGAATTTATTGAAAAAATTTTCAATGTTAAGGTATCCGACTACGTTCGGAGACCTATTTTTTTATTTTTCTAAAATTCACTAAAATATTTACATTTTTAATTTCATTTTTTGCACTATGATAAAAAACACAGTTATAAATAATATACATACATTTAAATTTACAAAAATTTAAAATTTTAATGAAATTTTAAAGAAATTTTTAATTATTTTTTTAAATTTTTTCAAAGGCTCTATTTTTAAAAATAATTTATATTTTACAAAAAAAATTGCTGCAGCACATTTTTCAAACACATTTCTAGAGGTTGTACTACAAGTTTTAAATTATTTTCTTTTAATCAAAAGTTATAGCTAATCGAAGCTACAACCTATGAATTTCATTCAAATTTTCGATACTCTTATAAGGAAATCCAACTATAAAATCACTAAAAATTGTCAATTTCTTAGCTGCTAGTCCAACCTCTAGATAATACTATTAATAACATTTGTGTAAAATTTCATACAAGTATCTCTATTGGCTCTTTAGGTATCACATTTGAAATATCAAGAAATTTACAAAAAAAACAGTTTTGAGAAAAATGCATTTAAACTTTATAAATGTAATTTCAAAACAAAATATCACAAGTATATTACTAAAACTCTAATGATTTATATTTAACACCTCCACTCCTTGCTATTTTATTAAATTTTAACTTTCTTTGGGCCCTATATTTTTTTTCTGGCTGATTTTTAAAAAGGCAAAGAATGTTGTTTCGAGTCACTGTGCGAATGATGGCAAGAAATCTGTCATCACGCAGTGTATAATAATTTGCATTTATGCAAAAGCTTTCAAACAAACAAATAAAAGCTTTGTTAAAAATAATGACAGCAATATGGGTACCCAAAGAAAATGTTTTCAGCTCAATAAAAGTTTTTCAGAACACTTTGCCGAAAAAACGCGTTAAATGATTTGTTTACATTTGTGTCACACCGTGGAGGCAATTTTATAATAACTGCTTATCAAACAACTTTGTATACACAGGTTTAACAATATTTAAAAGTTTCCTGGAAAGGCTTACACCTTTATTTATATATATTTTTTCCGGTGGCTATTCTTCATTGATACTCACACCAGCTCTCAGCTCCATTTGGGCATGGTGCATACATGGGTATCTCTCTGATGGAGCCACCGAGAAAAAATGCCGCACTTAGCAGAGCTTTGACGTGATTGGTGTTACTGCCATAATAGTTTTGAATTTTATTAATCATAACACTGGAAAGTTTTCTTTCCCACCGAGGTTTTTCTGGCTTTTTCTAAGTTTTCTTTGCCGAATACTCACTCTTTCTTAGAAGTATATTAGGCACTCATTTTATGACACTGTTGACATCAAATAGATCTTTAACTAAAATGTATCCTTGGGAATCACCATCACACACCATAGAAATCAACATTGTTTTAAGATCTCGTGGTATAAAATCACACAAAGATTTTGTACGCACAAACAGATTCCATGATTGAAGTAAATACCAGATGAATGCAGGAACACGCATGTTCGACTAGACATTTAGAATTCTACAAAACTTAGACATAATTTCCTAATCTGGAAGTTTCCCAGTGGCGATGGATAAAGTTTCTATAGAAACTTTTAGGGAAGAATGTCCATGTATCTGTCGTCAACGGATATTCCACATTCTCCAATTGACGTTTTGGAACATTTTGTAATGCTTTTTACAACCAACACAGCAGCATTCATGACATCTTTAGCCGTTGATGTAGCAGCAGCCAAGATATTTCTTTCACAAAGTCTATATGCTCTTTTTGCCATACGGCATAACATATTCAGCTTAGCACGTAACTTTTTCGCAGACAAATGTCATCTTCCAATAACTCACATTCCACAAATAAGTTGTAAATTAATTGAAGTTTGGTTTTTAAGCTTTTTAGTAGCTGAAAAATTGACAATAAAAGTACATTTGGAGCATTTTAAAGTCACATTAGAAGTCAGTCCAAACAAGTAATCTTCATGCAGGTACAGATTCTTCTCAAAACAATTGAAGAAACACAAATTGAGAAAAACATACTTCCCAAAATATTTAAATAAAATATTCCATAACCTCTTAATGTTCAATTAAAACATTCGTTGCACTGTGAAAAATTCTTCAGTGAATCCAGTTTTTGTTCATTACAAGTTTGAATATTTGCTACTTCCAATGTTTTTGTTACCAATCTACTGTTATCAGTCCACTGTTGCATTTTCAAGAAGTTATTTTTATAGTTTTATGAACCATTATAACTTGAATTTTTAAAAGCAGAATGTCTAGAAACCATCAACGATCAAAAATTGTACAATTAAATCGAAAAAAGTTAAGTTTTTAGAAGAAATTTAGGATCAAAATTCGTAAGGCACAAATCAAAACAAAAACATGTGAGGTCAGAAGAAACAAATGTTGCCAATCGCAAGATTCGAATTAAAAGATCGAAATTGTTGCCCATCAATTAAATAATTAAAAAAATTGTCAGAAATAGTTTTTAAAATTATAATGGGTTGAAAATGCAAAAATTATCGGTAAAAAGCATGTTAAACAGACAACTTCCGGTTTCGATTTCACCACTTCCGGTTTCGAATGACAGCTGTAAAAATATTTTAAACATCTGTAACTTTTTTTCTAATTATCGCACAGACAAAACAAAGACAGATTTAGAAAGCTAATTGCTTGAACTTTAAAATGGTAAAATAAAAAGGAAATGCGATTTTTGACCGAAAATGGCATTTTCAACGTAGTCGGATACCTTAAACTAAAGTTAACATTAGTTTTAAGTAAGCTGTTTCATGAACTATATATGATGCATGTACAAATGCCATAACGTAGAAGTAATAAAAATAATTTTTAAGAAATTATATTTGTTGTAGGATGAATATAGTTTTTGTGTTATATATATATATATATATATATATATATATATGTGTGTGTGTTTTCTTACTATTTTGAGTAATATGGAATATATCCTTTCAATTTATAATTACTTTTAAAAGTTTAGTTACATCTGCTTCCTTTTTAAATGAATTAAAATTAAACTTTTTGAAGTTCTTTTTTATTTTCTTTTTCTGGATTTTAAAATTAATTTTATTACAAAAAAATCAGAAATAGTTTAATTATGTGACAATTTTTGTACTTGCATGCAAGGGCAATTCTTTTTATTCATATTAGATTTATCATAAATATATATTTTGTGCTATAAATACGCATACCTCAATTATAATAATTTATAATGTATATTTTCTAAAGTTATTAAAGAAAACGTGATATTTTATTACGTGTTCTTATTAAAGAAAGACGTGATGAAAATAGTTACATGTATTATCATTAAGGAAGATTATCATTATCAGTATAAGACGTGTGGAAAAACTCTTAAAAATATATTTAATATTATCTTATAGTATTAAAATATATTATAAGCTATCTTTTAAAACTATATTTACATATTGAGGCGAAAATGGTATAAAAATGTTCATTAAAATTTAGAGTAGTAAAATAAACTAATGAAATGCAACAGTTTTATCCCCTTGATTAACATCGAACTGAGAGTGGCATTGGGTTATTATTTGTTCATAACAGAATTAAAAATAAAGATAAATAAAGACAGGTTGCTCAGTTATTATTTTAATTTTTGTATCATTGAAAAATGATATACGATTATAAATTACTTTTATCCTTCATCGTCCAAAAGTTTCATTCGTTTTTCTTTAACACGTAAAAGCTTTGTTTTTATATATTTATATCCTCTCTTAATTTCTAAGCAATTTCCTTACTTATAACGTTACTTAAAAATAGAAAAGATTTAAAAAATATATCAAACGAACTTATATGAAAGATATATATACCGATCTATCTGAATCTATTCAATTTTTATCAATTTATCTATCTCTTTATAAACATCACATAATTTTAATAACCTAATAATTCCATATTCAATGTATGAGAGTGATAAAAAGATTTATTCCAACTGTGTGTCAGTGAAGAAAATATAGCTTACTATTGATACATAAAGCAAAAACTTAAAAAGCTTTTATTGTTAACGTAATGCGTATTAAATTCTTATAGTAATCTTTAAATAAGCTTTTCTCAAACTGTGGGATGCCCCCTTAGGGGGCGTGATAAATTTACGGGGAGGGCATATCGAAAAGTCAAAAATGAAAGATTTAAAATAACTATCAATTTACTAAAGGGAAAAAAACACAATATATAATATTGTGTTTTTATATACACAATATAAAAACACAATACACAAAAAAATAAAATACACATTTTCACTGATATAACATACTCATAAATGTATCAGGACTGCACCAAGTATTTGATAATTAATTCATAAATAACAAATTTTAAAAAAAAGTTTAGTAATTACTAGCGACTCCCATGAACTTGTCATAAACAAAATTTAGTACATATCTTGATAATCTGTACTTTTATAATTAAAGTTGTATTATAGACTTAGCGTCAAATTACATTATTATTACATTCAACACATGTTTTTGTATGAATGGGGTGCTATGAAAATTATGACTGAAAATTGGGTCACAAGTATATGGAAAGTTTGAGGAGCACTGCTAGAAAAAAAATTATGCTTCTAAAGAAAATCGCATGCTTAATTAAAAATTAATATTCCGAATTAAGAAAAGTATAAAGCTACAAAGAAAAAAATCAAGAGAGAGAGAGAGAGAAAGAAGGGAAAAAATTTAAAAATATTTATATGTAGTAAAATTAGTGATCATAAACATGCTTAATTAGCTATAAAAACGTTTAAGTAGTTTATACTGCAGCAACCATATCCAACATCCTACTACAAAAGAAAGCTAAGCCGCTATTTTACTTTCCAAACACCATATATGAGTAGGTAGATTGCAGCCCTCGGAGTTGTTATATAAATATATTTGCAGATTCTTATATTAGTTTGCGGATTTGAGAAGTTTTGAGTTTTGATTGAAAACTTTCCCACATGCCCACTCCTTCCGTCTGTAATTTGTCATGAATTTCCCGACTCTTTCCCCCTTATTTCAATCGACTACAACCAATAAACGTCAACTGCTAAGATCCAAATGCATATGAAGCGAGAGAACTTTCCTAGACAGATACTCTTCAGCCCGGTTTGTTTCCGGCAAATATCCTCCAACGAATCAGAATGAATTGCAGTTAGGAACCGAGGTTTGAATTGTGGACCGAAATCCCTCGGAAAATGAAATGTCACTCAAACGGAAGTATGGCCCTTCCGAGAAAAGTGGTCTTAAAGTTTAATATTTTAGCTGCACTTATATATAAGGAAGGAGGAAGTTCTTCAAGGAGGACTTCTTTTACTTTTCAAGGACCACGCATTCATATCGTTTCATATACCCGGAGGAGACAGTCTCTGTCATGATTGCTCTTGTCTATCCGATAAGTTCAATGACGAGGTAAATTAATCTTTTCTTGAAAAATGTTCTTCTCGGAAAAGTGGAGAAGTACGTAAATAACAGTGGCGTATCCTAAGAGTTTTAGAAATTTTAAATGTTTGGCATTTTGTATTATGTAGTTTGTTGTTTGTTTTGCTTTTAAAGCAGTGCTTTTTTCGAAGATTCTTCTGAACAGTATTGTTGTCCCGAAGAAATTTATTATGGACTAAAAATAAAATCGATAACGATTCCACATATTAATTTTAAATTATAGCTTGAAAGCACATTATTATGAAACGCCGAAAGTAATTAACATATGAGGTAAATTTATTTACACTCCAGAATTTGAAATAATTCAGATTTAACACTAAATTTTTAAATGTGGTGTTTGATTTTGTAATGTATGTATGGAAGCAAGCACACACAAGTTGTTTAAAAGTTTTAGGAATACATTGAATTCAGAAACCTATCAAATAATTTGTAGAACATTAATTATATTCTTTTTAAAATGGTATTGCAATATTTCAATCATTATTGAAAATCAATTATTTTTATTCAGTTATTCTTAGAATAACTGAATAATTCAATTACTTATTATTATATTCATACAATTATTTATCTATCTTGACTCGCTGTATTGTATCGGATATTTTGTCTACTGAAAATGTAGGATTACTGTTAAATGAAAGCAAATAATAAGTTATCAAACAAACAAATCCATAGATAAGTTTACCATTCCATTGTAAAAATTTAAAATTTTTTTTTTTTTAAAACTAATGCAAATTAAAGTTATGAAAAATATTTTAAGTTTAGACAAATTTAATATTAAATAAAAAGTTTAAAAGTGTTTTATATTAAACTAAAATTATAAAAACACTTAACTTATAATGTAAATTAAAATATGAAAACTTTAAAACGGCACAATGTGGCAAGTACATTGAATCAATAATTATCGATCAAAAGTAAATCAAAATGCAATTGTTCTTTTTACAAACAGCTGACATTCATATATTTTCTGACTCGTAATGATAAATATAATGATTTTTTAAACTATAGAGAGAGGAAAACTACAAAGATGAAAAATGACAAGTATGGAAACGTTAATTTTAAATAAAATAAGTATATATAAATATACTTATTTTTATATTAGCTCTAATTCAATAAACAGTATATTTTTTAATCACATTCTTAGACATACGCCAGAAAACAATTAAGTTTCTCTCTGAGGATTAATCCATTATAAATTAACAGTCTGAATCAGTAATTCGATAGTCCCATATACAATTTAAGCCTCTTAACTGCCGACTAAAAGTTACGCGATTCAATCCCTAGTGCCACAATTTTTCATGTAGGTGCACTTATGCAGTGTTTTGGAGGGAAAAGAAAAGGCACACATAAGCAAATTTTTCTTTGAAATAAGTAAATCCTTCGCAAACGCTGTCAATGTCATTTTATTGCATTCTAAAGCCTCCGGAATAGTCTTAGTGATAGCAGCGCAAAGAAAAGAATCGTATTTCTGAAAGACGTATATAAACGTCCAGGAAAAATATTGCACTCCTTGAGTGAGACGCATATATACGTCTGTTGCACTTAAGCAATTTTCTTTTAAGCAATGATTCTAAAACAAGTTACTGCAGCAAATACAATCTTAAATGACTAAGTAATCGTAGTGAAGACAGATTTAAATAAGCAGCAGTTTTGCAAAACATATACAAAAAAAGAATACAGTTTTTTGTTTGAAACAGAAAAATTGACATAACTAATTACCGCTGAAATCTCACAATAGAAAAATTTTCAAGTAACGAAATAAAGTACTCAAACTTGTTTTCTAATTCAAATAAAAATATATAGACCAATTAAAAAAAGCATTATATGCACACTTCATTTGATTATAAAAGAAGGAAATAACTTCTAAAATTCAACGTTTTCCATTTTATGTTCGTGATTTACAGCATTAAGTGAATTAATATTAAAGTACAAACAATTTGTTTTTTAATTTCAAGGAATTTTTTTTTCTTATTAGGTAATTATATTGATTATACGCATATACAAATATAAAGGAAAAAACTTAATAATTTGTTATAATTATGTATACGCATTCATGCACATATAATTAAATAATTAAAAACTCAAAGTAGTAGTACCCATGATTTGATGGTAATTTCAAATCGAATATTTAAATCCTCAGTTGGCAAATCTTCTCAATGGTGGCTATACATATTTGCATGCTTTAATGAAAGGAGTCTTCATCTTACAATGCATATTTCATAATTATCATTGTATTATCAATGAATCTAATTGGCAAAATTTTGGAACTCCTTAGCTGTTGATATACTATGTATGATATATGTTTTACTGGTGAAATGTCTAGTAAATTTATAATAAAAATAAGACAATCAGCAGACTGAAAGCTATCAAGAAATATGAAAAATGTGTAGGGCCTCGTAATATTTTGTTAAACAATAACTGCAAGGTTATATGTGCCAGGAAGTGTATTACCGTGGTCACAAGATATAATAATTATAACATTGAGTTATAACTACTGTACATAGGATGATTAAAGATGATTTGCTGTCTGTCCTATAAATAGTATTCTTCACCATCAAAATTGTATAGACATTGTTTTAAGTTAACTTCTGTGAATTATCTAGCGCACTCTCCTGCTGCTTGGTCAGCAATGTTAACACAATTGAATTGAATTGACTTCTGATTCTTGAGTTTTCTCAAAGGACGTGTTTATCAAGTTCGAAATAAAGCGGGGTGGAAAACCAACAACGACTGCAATGCTTCGCTCCTATTTCTATTGATGAACTGTGTATGGCTTTTGATAACGAAGTGACTAACAAGATATGCACATAGATCTCACGAATGTTCATGACATTCACATATGTTTTATTTCATTTTTAAACTGTTATATTTCTCTTTTACCTTGTCATAGTACCTTCTGTTGTTGAAAGTTCAAACTATACCTTTTCGATGTAAACTTCAAACATATGAATTTTATAAACTATATTTGAAGAATTTATTCGGATTCTTCAGAAGAAAGCTTGAGTTACCGACCTCTTAATGCCGGCAACTTATTTTTAACCATCCTATATTAAATTACGTACCATGCATATTTTAGTACACTGTATAATCCTAACATATAATTTTTGTGGACATCGATAGGAAGGCCCGAATCCGATCTTTAAAATGAAATCTTACTGGCTGAATCAATTCAGTGTTCAGTTTTTTATAATTAATTAGTATTTACACATCACTCCTATATTTTCATAATATTCACTTTTATTGTATAGAAATTAAGAACTCGACAGTACATGAGAGTACCACATGAGAACTGCTAGAGGGGTGAATCATTGGCTGTTCCAACATTTCATTGACTTCTGCTGCACTGTAAATTCCTTGTAATAGTTCTTTTGTGTTTGTGTGTGTGTGTTCAGGATTTCTCTCACACAAAACCATTAGCGTTATTGCCTTTAATGAGCTCATCCATATTCGAGGTGTGCTGATTGCTAACATAGATCATATTTTTCCATGAATCCCACTTTAGTTAGTTCACAGATGACCGCATCCACTTTAGATACTAGTCAACAGCAAGGGATGGTTATGCATCAACATACCGCATCAACGCTAAACGTTATGTGTTTGAGCAACAACTGATAACATGAAAAATCTCAGCTCTTAAGCTATAGGTATTTGCACCAACAATAAGCTTGTCAGAGAGTTTATGGAACCAAAGTCCTATTTTTAATTCTCCATAACCTTGGGGCTCATACAGATGAGGTTCAAAATGAAGTTTAACGTATTAATATTCTGCACCATAGTGCTAAGAATAATCAAGCCTTTATATTCAGCACAACGGGTATAACTTCTTCCTTAGCTTGTTTTTTACTGAATGTTTCAATAATTGAACAAGTTGAGACTTTTATCGGCGTTGTAATTGTGACAATCGTTTCGTAGCTGATGCAAATGAAATTTGGCTTAGGATTTGAGCTAACTGTCAAATGCTGTCTCTCTGGTACTGATTCAAAATATATTTGATTTGATGCTATGTCGTTCAGAAGTATTTATAGAAACGCGTAGTTGTGTTACCAGATACTATATAATTTTCAACATTTAATATTTTTTTTTTTGTAATTTATTCGTTATTTGTACCTAATTGAGTTTTTTGCGAGATAAATTAGATTTAAATCTGATTAGTGTGTTATGTTTTTATAATTCTTATAAATGAGAGTTTATATCAAAACTGCTAAACTATATTAATAGTGATTTTATTGGGGAAATTTATTTAATATTTACTGAATGTTTTTTTTTTTGGTTATAGGGGTAGTTTTGTATAAAATTATTAAAATGGTTAGAAATAAATTGTTACAGTTTTCTCTCTATTATTAATAACTATAAAATATTTTTTTTCAAATACTGTTCAGTCATCTATTCGAAAGTGCAATTTTTTCCCGAGCTTTAATATCAGCAATATCCTATTTCGGGGCATATCATTCCATATTTGGTCATATAAACACAATAAGCAGTAGTGAACAGCCAATCAATAATATACATTTCTTTGAAAATCCCTTAAATATCCTAAATCCTAGAATCAGTTTCACGGTCTTCATTGTTTGACAAATTGAATCTTCTTATATAAGTCTCAAAGTAAAGAAAATAAATTCCTCTCGAATGTTTTTCAAGCTTTAGAATGTCACTCATTCGTGCTCTTTTTATTTCTCAAGATTTAGTTATAGTTCAATTGTTTAAATTGTTCCATTACTTCATGGGAAAATAAATCAATCAATCTGATTTGAATAATTACATTAAATATAATTATTTAACATGAGTTATAAAAAAGAAAAGTACAACGGACTCTAGCATGAAAACAATGCTAGAAAAGAAATAAGTAACATTGAAAAATGGAATAAAAATAATCATAGTAATACTTAATAATAGGAAAATAGTAATTTATAAATCCCAATGTTATTTTTGGTAGAAATAATATATTATATTCCATTCATATATGTTTAATTTAAAAAAATTATTTGAAAATAATTTTTTTTGTTATTGTTTTAGAGAAAATTATTTGAAATATTACAACAATGTGATCAACCGGAATTGATTACTGGGCGAATTATTGGAAATCTCGAATCCTAAAGAACACATAGAAGTTCTGAAGACTCTCTCGATGTGATGGAATTCTGATGACCTCAATATAGGAACGGAGACACCATGTCAGCCCATATGCTGCGATCGTTGGTAATCCATGTCTTTTAATGTATGGAATTGCTAGAATTTTAATTCAGCTCGACTTGTAAAGAACAGGCTTGAAATTGAAACAATACAAGGGATGAAGTGGATAGCATACTTCTTAAATCATACATTTAAATCCGAAAGAATCTGCTTCGGATTCAATTGAATTCATCTCCATTTTAGTCCGGAAATCGGAAGATATACTTTAAGAAGAGTGAAAAAAATATTCTCAAAAGTCTTATCAATAACCTCATTGTGTATCTTTGTAAACAGTTGCCCAGCAGTCAAGGTGTTTGAGGAGACCAAGCTCTTTTTTTTTCAACATCCGAATTTATTATCAAACAATATTTTTTTGTTATTTACAGGTAACCAAATTGTTACCTCGGAACATCTTTTCATGTTCTTTCCTTTGCTTCAAAGAACTTAAGCTCAAATACTATTTTTTTTTTTGCGTCTTCTTTTGTATGTTGCGTTTTATACATGTGTACTTTCGATTTTATATCCACGCGCAGATCTCTCGCATAATTTTCTACTTTGCTTACTTCCCTTATTTTCTCTGCAAAGTGTATGAATTATTGAACTTTCCACATTTTTTTATTTCTTTAAAGATAATTTTAACCAATTAACTGTTAACGAAAGTTATGCAATTCGGTCCCCAGTGCTGCAGTTTTTCATAAAGAGAGAAAGCGTGTGGTGTATTGGAGGGGAGAGGAATAAAAAGACAAATCCTTCTTTGAAATAATTAAATTTTTCGCAAGCAAGGTCAAGACCAAGGCTTTCTAAAGCCCTTGGAATTATTTTACTGATAGCAAAGCAAAGATAAGAAAGACGTATATATACGTCCGGGGTAGTTAACGCATTAGTTAGACGTATATATATATACCGGTGGCACTTAAGGAGTTAATGCATAGATAACTGAGACGCATGAGAGGAACATAATGAAAGGAAACATTAATGCATGGGTATCAGAGACGCATACATTAAGTATTATATAACTTTTACTAGTTTATTCCTTACCAAAGATACATGAAATGGATCACACGATGAAATGTATTATTTGTATTGATAATACAAGGTAAGACCGAAAAGTAAGGTGACTTACCCCTCCTTCCGAAAATGAGAACAGCCTGATGACCTGACACACCACATAGCGATCTTCGATATGCAATGTTAAAGGTCTAGATCATTTGCAAAGTTTATTGGTTCGTATTTGTTCGTGAGGTCGCTTAAACGTAAAAAGGTGTTAGTGCATTGTGTAATGGAGCTGAAAACGAATATGAAATTCTGTTTTAAAATTGACCCTTATACTGCAATGCGTGTTAGACGGTTCCTCGTGCAGCAGCAGGTTACGGAGTTATTTCACCCTCCTTATTTCCCTGATCTTACACTAGAAAACTTTTTCCACTTTCCCCGACTGAAATTGCCACTGAAGAGACACCGATTTTCAAAGACCCCAGACACTCAAGCTGCTGTTACCAAGGAACTTAACACAGTCTCAAAGGAGGACTTTTTCAAAAGTTTCCAGAACTTGTATGAACGTTGTCAGAAGTGTTTTGTAGACGGCGAGAGCTATTTTGAACGACAGTGAGGTATTTATCTGCAAATATATAATAAAGGGATTATTATGACATTAGTCACCTTACCTTTTGGTCTTACCTTGTATGAAGATACTCTTACAAATATTTCTTTCAAGCTTTCACTTGTACAATAAAAAAAATATAATTAAATGCATATTCTTAAAAATACATTTGTCTTAGTTCAGCACATATTAGTAAGGAAATTAAATTGAAACTTATATTTTACTGTGCAGTAATATTATATTCAGTAAAATAAAAATGATATTAGGTAACATATCAAACTGCTTCACATAAATTATATTCGGTTTGATATATGATAGAGTTATTTTACAAGTCGATATCACTGTATGAAACATGGACACGAAAAATCTAGCAATCCATAGTTTAAGGGAGGGAAACATGTATTCTTCCAAATAAAGTGATAGAATAACCGTTCAGCGAAACTGTAACTTTTATGGCTTAAATTTTTAGATCATATTTTTGTAATACTAAAGAATTTTTTCCTTCAATGAAGAGTAAGATAGCCTTGTATGTGTGTAAATGCATTGGTACAATTTTTTGAGAGACGTTTATTTATTTATTGTTAAAATTTTAAAAGTTTGAATCGAAGAAAAAGAAATTTACCAAAATTGGTTTGATGATTCATTTTCTCTTTATAATTTAACTTATTACTTTTCTGAAAATAAGTAATTCTCTTTGACTCAATGTGTTAGTGTTTCCATAACTACATATCAAAAAAAGAAAGAGAGAGAACATAAATGTGACACTAATTATTGAAATTCAGATTTTTGCAATGAATACTCTCAAAGAATATCAAATAAATAAATTTAATATAAAAGATAAATTGAGGGATATTAAGTTATTTACACCCAAACCTGATTAATTTATTATTAATAATTAACAAATATTAATACATTTCTAAAAATAATATTCGAGTATAAGGAAATATATTTCAATTTACTACTTTTATTGTTCAAGGGCTTAAGATTATTTTCCTCTAATTTGTGCTTAGATATATATATTTAAGCACTGAATAGTTTGAAATTCAAAAGACAAAAATGTGTTAAACATTTCATAAATGTTTAGTTATTACATTCATTTGGTATGCAAAAAGCTACAATTTTATTATATCTTACTATAAATTTAATATATTTCAAAATGAATATTTTAACAGACCATAAGAGCATATTTAAACAAAAATTATTATAATTAATTGATATTTATGAATATATAAATAATTCGATCATGCAATAGTAAGCACAGAAAATTTATATATTTCATTAAACAAACTGAAGTCAAGATCTATCATATTGGAACTTAAGTCTTTCGAAATAACATTTTTGTATTAGTCCGTGAACCAGCAGAAGATACATCTTTTATAAAAACAAATAGTTGTCACACGCAAAAAGTATGGAGAAAAGTTATAAAAGAAAATCGCGAATTCCAGCTGTGATGGAAAAATGTAATCTCGAATGAAATCCCATGAAAAATTTCGAATCATTAAAAATATTGAACGAAGACGACACGAAATTAAATTCAATTTCACGCTTTGCACTGAGGAAACCAAAATAGAAATAGGGATGGAATACGCAAATATTGATCCACAATGTGAACGCAATATATTTCGTGTTCGAACAAATTTATTTCTTTCTGCCAATTTCTATTTAGCTTCTATTTTATCCGGGTGTCTTTAAAGTAATAGATTGCAAAGCTCTTCCAACTATTCTTTTTGTTCGTCTACAATTTTTCCTCACGAATTTATTTAAATGTATTTGGTTTCAGCGGAGATGGATTCGCGTAATTTATTTGTCTTGGACTTTGGCAACGTCTCACAGAACGGAAATCCTCTATTGAATTTCATTGAAATGGGAGGAACGATTTTAAATAATGCTTTTTTTTCCTTTTCAGTCGGATGATATATGATTTTGCATTAGCTTACAAGCCTTTTTATATGAAAATTATCTGTAGTTATGTTTTTAAAAAAATATTAGATTTCACACATGATAAATTCTGAACGTTTAGTTTAAAGTTATTTGATTGCAGTTTTATTTCTTAAAATATTCCAGTGCTTATATACAAGAAAAATATTTTGTGAAAAATAAATATATAATACTGAACTTCATACGTGTGCATCATGTTGTCTAAATAAATACTTTCTATCAATCGTTGTCTTCACCGTCACATTTCTTACCAATAAAGTAACATTTAAAATTAAACATGGTATCTCCTCAACTGAAGATACCTTCTCTTTATTGGGTGAAACCTTAAGTGAACAATAATTTATGTACTTTCAAAAGCAAAAATTATTAAATTAAAACAACGTAAAAACAGAATAAACCAAATGTCAAATTTACATCATAGTCCCAAAATTATTGGATGAGCTAATAGGTATCGTTTCAGCTCGTTTGTACAAAGTAGATAGAAATAACACAGCCTAAAATCTGCAAAAAAGAAGAAAACAGACTATGCGGCGAGTTTCTCATTTAAAAGTCGCAAAAGTATTTTTATTTTACAAAGAGAATATAATTTTTTTCGAGAAGAAATAAAGATTTAGGAAATACAACAGATCATTGAAATAATATTTATTTGCATAATTTGTTCAGTATTTCATCAAGATAGTAATTAGCAGATGAGAAGTTTTATTAACTACAAAATAGAATTATTTCAAGGAAAACTTCAAAAAATCGAGAACTTAGACAAAAATTTTGCTCATAATGCAAAAACTACGATGGACTTCCTACTAAGTTGAATTTATATGTCTCACGAAATTCAAATTAAGAATCCAGTGTTACCTTTAATTCTCTTTCTTTTTTTATAAGCAAACGTTAAATCAATGCCAATTTTTACATTCAAAAAATGTCCCCTAATTTTATTAAAAATCTTAATATGTAATGAATATCTTGTAAAAATATAATAAATAATTAATATAAATAATCATGAAAAAATTATTAACTTTCAATAAAAATCAATATTTATTTAAAACAATATAACCTTTAAGGTTAAACTATATTGTGAAAATTTGATAAGCATGTATGACTAAAGTTTAGTTTATTGTTACTGTGTTTAATGATTTTGATCAATTATTATTATTCCTATAAAAGCGCATAATTAGCAACAGGAACAACAGCTTACCATTCGTATAGTAACTAAAGTCTGAATCAATGACATGATTCATCTATAAGCTCTTACAGCAAAAGTAAAATAGTAAGTACTAAAATTTAAGCTCTTACTCAAATAACTATTTATTTTAAGAACAATCCAAATAATAAATACCCTCCTTAAGTCCTGGTGTTATCCAAACAATCAAATTAAAATTAAGTATGATGAGAAACTGGATAATTTAAATTCTCATCAAAGAACAGAATATCCAGGCAATTGTTATAACAAGCATCCACATTTTGAAAATTATTTTTATAAATAAAAATATTCCTCGATGAAGTTTTAATTATGAAGTAATTTGTTTATTTTACAAATTTGTATCTTTAAAAAGTAAGGATTACATTATTAATATTTTTCACGAGCAAAAGCTGACTTGTCATATGTTATTATTTTTTTCACCTTTTTTCAGCATTTAGTTCGTGCATAGAAAAAATTTCACGCCACAAATTCCTTCAACTTGAATATTACTTACATGTTATAACACTTGAGCAATTTATGTTAAAAATATTAATTTTTTTTAAATAACCAATTTGTAACTAGACAAAATCTTAAGTTGTAATTGTTATGAAATGTATGTGGTTAGGATTTTTTCTGATTGCACAATACATAAAAAAGTATATTTTATGTAATAAATATTAAAATGTAGAATGTTTTCTTTTGAATTTGATCCTACTTTATGTTCGGAAAAAAAAGATATTTACTTTAAAAGCTACTTTAAAAACAGATAGGATGCAGAAATCCACAATTAAATTCCCTAAAATGATGTTTAACGATTGACTCTCAGTTATCACTGTGCTCTAAAACCGTCTTGTTTTAGTTCGTGTGTGCGTGTGTGCATGTATGCGCATACGTGCGTATGTGTGTATGTACGTGCGTGTACATGTATGTGTATGTGTCTGGGTGTTTGTGTATGTGTGTGTATGCATATATGTGTGTGTGTGTGATAAGATACATAAGATATAGCAATTAGATTATATTTACTGATACTCATACTCAATCTTTCAGACGTAAGAATTTATAATGATGTCATAAATTTTTATTAGATATAAGAGAAACATTACAATGATATTATGTTTTTAAGTCATGAGTCGTCATTACTATTTTTTCAAAATTATATTCATTCACATCATATTTATAAAAATTAGCTATTTCAACAAAATAATTAAGTTATTTTAATACAACCTCTGACAATAAAGTTAGGTACTCAGACCTGTAACATTAACGTAGATGAAATATTAGTGAAAGTTACCCTACTGTCCTTTGAAATAGACTCCTCCCATAACTTTGCACCGCTGAGATGTGCTATACATGTCCTGGAATTTTTAAGAAGTCTTCTTTTGGAATGGAGTTCAAAAGACTCGTTATGTTTCGCTGAATGTCAGGAGTATTGCCAAATTTCTTTCCTTTAAAAGCGAGTTTGAGTCGTGGAAATAAGAAGTCTGGAGGAATAAATCTGGCGAGTATGGTTCATGTTCAATTTGCTCCAACCCGTTTTTTTACCAGGAACTGTTTGACGATATTTGCTGTGTGAGGGCGAGCATTGTCATGAACAAAAAAACCATGAACCTTATGCGTACTAAAATTATACCCTGTGTAGACGTTTCATGAAACGGGTCAAAATTTTAATGTACCTTGCAGCATTCATCGTCGTTCTCTCAGGTAGAAATTCCTTGTGGATAATGCCTTGACTATCAAGAAAGGTGATGATCATCATTTTGATGCATTATTTTTCTACTTTGACCTTATTCCGACGAGTTGATGCAGGAGGATGCAATTCCTTGCATTTCCCTTTCGTTTCAGGGTCATAGAAACGAAACGGCAAAGCACTACCACTGAGACACCAGTCATCTTCAGTGTCAATGCTTGATCTTCATAAACATGTAAGAGAATCGCATAAGTTTCCTTCGGTGTTTTGCCAAGCTTAAAACAAAACTTTAAATTGATTTTTTATTCATTCATTTTTCCTGTTCTCATTTAAGAACCAACACACTATACAAGCACTTTGTAAAACAAGTCTACACAGAACACAAACAATGCTCAACTGAACAGTGGTGGAGACAGCCGATCAACACTGCTGCAACACATGTGCACCGTTTTGTTTCGCCAGTGTTGTCATACCAGCCGATCTGACTTCATTAATGGAATTTTATTGTCAGAGGTTGTATAAATCAAGTAGACATGAACTTTTAAGGAGGGAAATTGCTTTTTGTATTCATAATTTTATGTTTCTCGCTTTTTATGTTGCTATAAATAGTTTTTTTACACATAATTTAAATTTCAACAGACTCATTTTTAGAATTTTTTTTAAAAAATCACATTTTCTGATATTATTTATTTTTGATCCTAAAAATATTTGATTGTCCCTAATTTCAATTAATTTGATAATTCCCGTAAATATTATCTCGATTTCTATAGGAACAAAAAGGTCTTCCATTATCTGTAAACATTTGAAAGAATAACTCTAAAGGGCTTCTTGCCTTCTAAATGGAACGTAAATTATTTTTAAAAACACGGGATATTATTTCAATAAATTTTTCGGATAGTTTTTTATTTTTATATTACACTCACAGGTAATACCTGTCAATTAAAAAGAGCAGTAGCAAATAATACTTTAGAGATATTTTAAAAATAAAGCATAATTTATGTATATTTGTTCAATTTTAAATTTCTAGTTTCTTGTTTTTTTATGATATTTAAGAAAAACTTAAAATGTAAGGACAAAAATAATTTCATGTTGTGAACGAGAGAAATATATTAGGGTAAGCTAAAAAATAAAAGGACTTTTGCAGTTTCTCTTTCCAAGGTTTGCAACATCGCTAGTATCTTACACTGAATAAGGGGTAGACGGCAACAAGTCTATATAACGTTTCTCAGTCGTTTTTTCTCGTACTCGTTGGTGTGTATGAGACTATTGAACATGGCGGCTACATTGTAGATCAGCACCAAGGTGAAAATGAGTGCAGGGATTCGATTTTTGTGTTTGCGGAAGATGTGATACCTGCGCTGGATACTAGCCATCCCTTCCGTCACTATATCCTCAATGATAAAGACCCTCAATGGTTGGCGTCAATGGACTGTCCCATCTTTCAACGTCCCTTAAAGAAACTCCTTCCTGTTCGAAGCAATATATCCATTCGTAGATCTTGCGTCGAGATAAGAACCTGTCACACAATACTGAACTTGCATATGACGAACAATTTTCCCAGGTTTCTTAACTTCCACAAACAAAAAGCGAATCACTGTATTCCCCCTTTCCTCCTTAGTGCAAATAGGCAGTGGAGCTGCAATTTTGAACAGTCTGCTAACTCTAATAACTACGAGGAAAGACGAGTGACACGTTGTATAAAATTGTTGCCGAATACCCTTCATTCAGCGTTGGCTAGTAGAACAGTTGCCAAAATTTGGAAAGAGAAATTGCTAAAGTCCCTTTACTCTTAAATTGGTGGATTTTTAAATGCCTAATATTATTTAATATGCACATATAAACAAACCAACGATATTCGACGAATGAAAATACAATGCAAATTCGCTATTTTTACCCATTTAAATAAGAGAAAATCAATTCAGGTGTCCAACTACTTGCGCGACATGGGGATTTTTTTTTTGTGCTTTTAGATTTGCTTAGTACATTTTAATAGAAATATGCTAACATTAAGAGAGAAAAAGAAATTATTATTACTAAAATGGAAGAAAAATTGACTAACATTTACGAAAAATAACATAAACGTGGCCAATTCTGTATTAGATTATGAGATAATGAACAAATTTTCCATTTTTCAATTCTGATGTGTTGCTATGTTATTAATTTTTGAAATGAGCTTCAGGATAAGATATATTTTAATTTTTACAAAAACTAAGTCACTTTATCATAGTCATTATATGAAATTGCTTAAAAAGCAGTGATTATATTAACAAATAAGGGACTGTAAATTTTATAAAAAAACAGTGATTGATAAATATGAAAGTTAAAAGAATTCGACTGTTATACAGAACATACACAAAAAATTTCAGTTAATTATTTTCAAAAGTTTTTGAGCAATCGCTGTCCCCGTTTAAGCATTTTCAAAAAAACACATTTCGAGTAAAACGCTTTTTAATGTATGACATCTGGCTTAAAGTAATGGCATATGCTTTTACTAAAACACTTGTAGTTTTTGTTCTAATGAACGGAAAATAATAAAGTGGTATTTTTATAAAGCTAATAAAATGACCTATACGAAAATCATAAAAAAATTTTGCAAAAATTACAATTTTAGGGCAGTCGGATACTTAAAAAAATTAAAATTAAAATATTAAAAAAATAATCATAAGAAGTGTAGCACGAGGAATACCAATATATTTTATGAAGGCCTTTCCATTCCACTTAGTGGTTCAAATAAAAGTAATATTTGTATATGTAGAGAACTATTTTGAATACTTATAATACAAACCTTCTGCTGTATGATTGGAAACCAGTTTGTTGAAAAGAGATTTACGGTGAAAAAGTAATAAGAATGGAATCCGGTTGGAATTGAAAACCGATTTCGTCAAGTCTTTCTCGTTTTATCACAGTTTATTCCTTTTATCAGAAATTCTTTACTCAGAACGAATAACTGATATTTGAGAAACATCGAAGTTTGGTACTGTTTTGTATTTATTTCCCGAATAAATTCAAAAACCGGCTGTGAATCACAATACCGCTCTTTTCTGTTTTGAGATAGATATTTTTTCTTATAAATTTCAGTTTTTAGTGTGAATCTTAATTTAATTAAAAAATGTATGGGTATTGTACTATTATAAATATATATATACATGTAAATTATGGTAGTTCACTCTTTTTTATTTCATAACATTGTTGAAAGAAACTATTTACGTGCATTTTTGGAATTTCTATGCACACACACACAATCACATATATTTCTTATATCTCTATCTTCTCTTACTATCTACATATTATACTACGAAATGGATGTGTCAAACTAAATAACGTTAATTATAATTATTGTAATATTTTATTAAACTCTAAATGTGTAAAATTTCCTTACAAGTATGAGTAGGCTTGCGCTAGAAACATAGCTGTTATTTGAATTCAAAGAGAGTTACAGTAATTTGAGATTAAGACCCAGCGCAATATACCTGTTGAAGCAAAAGTCCAGTTCCGAATTCTACCGAAGAATATGAGCAAAATATTTTGGGGTATATCACATTCATTTGGGATTAAAATTTTCTCATACACAGATGTGATAAATATAACGTGACTGCATCAAAACAAGTGGTCAGATGCGCGAACTTCAGCCCGGAGTGCCACTAGTGCAACTAAAGTCCCGATGTATAGAGGGGTTGATGTACATTAAAACTTTCAAGGCTCTAAATCCTCCTGTTCACAGGGCGTGAAAATTTGGAGATATTGTACCACCTTAAGTTTCATCCCCGTCAATTGATCATGGTTCAAAATTGCAAGATCCGTCATCAATGTGGCCCTGGTAGCTTAGTGGTCAAGGTCACAGACTCGTGGATGGCGAGTCATGAGTTCGAGTCGAGTACCACTGAAGACGCACCGTGTGATAGGGAAGATGGACGTTAAATATGTCGAGATTTAATTTCCTCCTGTTTGTGTGGTGTGAAAGTTAGGAAAAGGGTGTTAGCTCAAGTGTCTTCATCACTTGACCTTGGTTCAAAATTACGAGATCCGTCGCCTGAAGCCAATGAATAGCATGAGTAGTGCGATGATAATATTCACTCACTCATTCACTCCATCATCAGTATCCTTGGTGTGGCGTCACAGTCAGATGCAAATTAAAACCAAACGATAAAAACCTCAGTGAAGTTTTCTCCGTTCGTGTCAATAACCTTCATATAATCTTAATATCAATCAATTATAACTGACTATCTATTTAAAGATAGGGTAAGGAATTTATAAATTAATGATAGGTTTAAGTACTAAATGTATTGTACGCAATACAAGGTGTGATAAAAAAAAACCGAGACTGTTCCAATAAATCATTGAATCAGAATCAGTTATCATTGACATTACCACCTTCAAATTAGATCCCTCCAGCATTCACACGCTTCTGTATCCGGTGTTCCTATTGCTGGTAACAGTTCTGGAACGTGGCTTTTGGGAGGTCATTCAGAAGAACTTCCGATTTTGCCAGAACCTCTTCAACTGAGATAAAATGAGCTCCCATTCAGCAAATTTCAACTGTAGGAAATAAAAATTGTTGCATGGAGGGAGAGAGAGAATATTAACGTCGCACTGATTAGCAACACGAGGGCTTTTGGCGACGGTCCGCGTAATTTTGAACCATGGTCAAGTGACGCGGACGACACCTGAGCTGGCACCCCCCTCTCCTAGGGGGGTCATATCAGGTAACTTAGGAGGATGCTCGATCAGAGTAATGTTTTTGCTGGTCAGAAAGTGCTTGGCAGATAGGGCCATGCGAGCCGATGCATTGTCTTGGTGCAACAGTCCTCCATCACTCCCGAATTCTATCCTTTTCCCCCTAATTTCTTCACAAAATCTTTTTAGTACTTCAATGTAGTAGTGTTGATTAATAATCTGACCACTGATGTGAGTGGGAACCAACTAATATCACGAAGTTTGGCTATGTTTTGGGCAATACCTTGAGCGCCAAGCAGGTTCATCATCTTCCACACTGACCCTTCCCCCTGAAAACCTTGTATACCATTCAAACACATGTGTACGAGACAAAGTTTTATCTCCATAAGTTTCGGTTAATATTTGAAATGTTTTCATGGGTTATTTTTTTAAGTTTCATAAGAAACTCTATATTGTTCCGACATTTTCCCGGCAGAATGCATTTGCACGTATTCACTCAATAACGCAGTACTACCAAATGGAGTGATAGGTTTAGGCGAAAATGGCCACATGGAGAGAGGAGGTCACCAAAACAGTTGTTGCCAACTCCACTCTTTTTTCAAGCTGCACATTTAGTCTCGTTTTTCTTGTGTGTGTCACACCTTGTAATTTAACGTTTAGTAAAAATGTTTCTTACCAACTATTATGGTAGAGTTTAACGATGAAAATTTAAATTATCTCTCTCTATGATCATTTTCTACCATTAATTTATACCAATGTTAATTTACAACTATAGTTACTGTAAACCGGCGTATAACGCGCACTTTCCACACAAAAACTAAACTAAACTAACTCATTTGCGCAAAGTCCCATGAGGGCCAAGTCCTTCTGTGCCCATCTCAGTACACGTGACCTTGGTCACTTAGATGCATGAGCTTTTGTTCCGGTCAGGTGGTCAGTCTGACACGAATCCCCAGTGTTTAGCTCCCAAGCAAGCCTGGTTCTTATTCATTGACCAACTGAAGGGAAGTAAGGCTGAATCGACCTTGTTTAGCCTAGGATTTGAACCCTGGACCTGTGGCAGAAAAGTTTAAAACGCTTCTACTCAGCCACTGAGCTCAAAATATAAAATCAAAATTTACGGTTACGCGTTGTGCGGCAGGTATAAAAAAATAACTTAAAGACTGAAAAAAAAGATGTGCATAGTAAAAATTGGACTTCTTCTACGTGTATCGAAATATTGTCTATTTAAGGGAAATGACATGCATTATACACTTTAAGGATTCTAGTTTTAGAAGTCTACTATTTTTTTTAAAAACTTGAGACAAGATTTCGAATAAGTGACTTCATGACATAAGAGCACAGCACAGATGCATTCCAGATTTCTTCGCAAAAAAGTAGGGTGGGAAATATACTCGGGGAATATACCCAAAAATTAAAAACTGCAGCTTGAAAATACAGTTGCACCCTGTTTTTACTATGAGTATATATTGCAGCTTAAAAATCAATGGTATCATAGCATTGTGAAAGTGTAATAACACATTACTTACAAAATGTTTTAGTTAACTGACGTAAAAGTATTCACAATAACAGAATTTTAGCCGCACTAGAATAAATAAACGAAAAAAATCATGTAAGTAAAAAAAAAAAAAATACATACCACAGATTTTATAAAAGAAAAGTTTGAGAACTAAAAAAAAATAGGTGTATACATTTTTACTAAATTGATTAATATTACAAAAATATTACAAAATACTAAAAAAATCCTTCATTTTATTTTTCTCAAACCTATGAATTAAAAAAAATATGAACTACTCATATTTAACACTTTTGAAATAAAATCTTTACTCTGAAATAATTTTGATTTTGAGAACCACTGTGACGTTTATGCTCAACTCAGCTTGAAATTGGCTTCTTTCTGTGGATAGGATAACAAAGTTTGTATCCACACGTGCACCCCTAAATATTGCAGAGTCTGTCATCTGACATCCTCCCAAAACCGATGTCCGTTCACCCCAACCGCTAGATTTGACACCTGCGAGAAGAAAACTCCGAGTGTAATTCGAGGTATCAAAGAAGAACCCGAACACCATGGAGGGAGCGCAATCCGTTAGAAAACATTGAAGAGAACGGTCGAGTTGCCTCCTCCCTCCCAAATAACCTATTCTGAACCAATTTTCAATCAATCTCATGAAAAACTTCAACGTAAATGTATATAATGTAATTCATAGCTGTGATGCAAATAAACCAGATATTTAATTTTCCTAACTGCCACGCTACGCTTAAATTTATCAAACGTCACACCACAATTATAAAAGAATTACAGTCTTTCGTGAGGATAGTATATGTGAACTGATATCTCATCCTCGTAAATTTAACAACATGAATAAATTACAGATTAAATTATATCAAACATGCAGTAGCTTCCTTCTGCATATAAATAATTAATGAAAATAAAAAAAAAATACGTCATGTGCCATTTTTGACTGTCGAACTTACAACTTTAACCATTTCGCAGAAACAGTCTTCAACTATGGTTATACTTTTGTAGCAGTACCAACACTCTTAAGAACAAAAAGATTAGATTTGAATAGCTTACTTTTAAAAATTTGCCGAATAGCAACTTCATGTATGAGTTCAAAATCAAAATCTACATTTTCATAAACAACAATTTTTACTTTTTGATGAATAAATGTTTATAAAAATGTAAAAAAAATTATCTTGTTAAAAGTATTTTATCATTATCCTTTCAAAATATGCAGCCATAACTACCAAGTAAGTGTACTACCTAAAGATCATCTCCTTTCAAAATGTATTTAAAGTTGCATTAATAACAAAATTCTTATCAGGAAATCTCTTGTTGAGAAATTCTAGATTATTCGAATGACAAAGAATAATCATGAATTTTCAAAACCACAAAAGTAGTATTTGAACAAGCCGTAACACAAATACATATAACAAGATCAGAAGTTGTTTCGTCAAGCTTACATTTCGAGTTGTTGTATTCAAAATTGAAAACACGGGAAAGGTGAATGATTAAACTAACACGGGAGAGAAAATTGTATATAAACCAATAAAATAAACATACTTATACGAAGCTATACCTTTTAGAAAGTAATACATAGAAAGACATAGAGTTATTCTATTATACTTTAGTTACTTTAAAAGATATATGTTTGCTATTTTTCAACATAGTAATGGACATCAAATTTGCTCGTCTTTATACTTTCGATACTCTAGGAAATGTGTAATAGCTGTTGAAACTCAGAATGTATTTGAATAAAATGCAAATAATTCACTTCAATTTGTATTAAATAAGAGTATGCAAATTTTAAACTTTATGGTGAAAGTTGTTCTCCGAAAATCATTCAAAGTATTTTCATTCATTTTCTTTAAGATCGTAGTATTATTTAAAATTGTAATATTTTTTTCTTATTGTATTACATATTTTCTTGGTTTTCGAGTTACAAGAAATGCAATCACAGCACAATAAAAGTTTCGAGGAATCACATTTTTATTCAAAAAGTGTGTTTGGAAAATTCTTATTTTTAAATTGGTAAAATAACAGGTAGTGAAAAGATAGTTTCATTTCTGAAATACGTCAGGATGCAATAACGTCAAAAATAACCATTAGTTTTGAAATTTTTTTTCAGTAAGATATTCGAGACTTTAAATAAATAAATCTGATGCTTTTTAAAGTTAGTAATTATAGTTTAAGTAAACTGATTAATTTCAAAAATCATGTTAGCATCAAATTTTGTTATTGATATGAAACTGATTTCTAACAAATTCCAGAATATAAATTATACAATAGAAATAATTTACTAATTTAAAGGCAATATTAATTTATAATCAGTACATTGTTTAGAAAAATAAAATAAAAATAACTCATAGGATTACTAAAATTTATATTTTACGTCGTATTTAAATCTATCCTCTGTTCGAGATTATTCTTAAATGAAATGTAATTGGCAAAATATTTTCCAAGTTTAACAACATAAATATATTTTAAGTTAAATGATACAAGAGAAAAGAGCATATTTAATTTCAGTGAAACAAGTTAAACGTTAAATTGTAAATACTTTTCTCTGATTTTGTTCAAAAATCTATGTGTTAGACAATAACTAATAACGTTATTAACACTTAATATTACGCCAATATTTTGTTGATTAAAAATTAAGCTGTAAATAATTAAGGATATTATTTTAATAAACAAAAATATGAGTATTGTAATTCCAAAAAGCTATTTAACATTAAAATTGCCAGTGCTTTATCAGAAATATTACTATTTTATTTTCCGTGACTATACCAAACCAGTAGTAATGGAGTATTGTTTATTTTAATTAGAGTAAAAAATCATTATTTAGAATATATTCACTATTTTTACAAAAGGCAAAAAAATCATCAATATATCTAATCATATCTAATATAAAAATTATTATTTAGCCCTCCACATTTTTTCAAGAAAATTTAATATGGAATAGTTAAAATATTTTTAGCATATAGACCTTGTGGTAAAATTTTAATTTGCTTATAGATATATCAATTAAAACTAATATAATTTTTACTATTAATTTAATAGGAGTATTACGTTTTTAGGAATTTATTAACTTCCTAAAAATTACCTTTTAATTACATCATGAATATATTTGAGTTCATAAAATGCTAAGAAATTCTAAATAGGAGGGTCTAAATTTTTATCTCTAAAAAATTTCATAAATTTTATTCTATATTTAATAATAGACTTCAAATGCCACATAGTTGATAATATTTTGTAAAATATTTTGCAGTAGCTTACCAAAAGCAGTGATATACGTTTTAAAACCAATGATAACTACTACGAAACATAATAGGAGTTTTATTTAATATATACATAGACACATTGCACACGTGTATATTCTAATAAATAAAAAATACAACCATGAGTACAATATCGATATCTTTTACAAGGTATTCAATTCAACACGTAAAACAAACTATAATTTAAAACTTAAAAAAAAAAATTCAAATTTATAAATGAATCTTTTTAAAAAATTATTTCTATTTAATGTATGATATTTTAATTGATCAATATACAGTTATAAGATATTTAATAATGCTATATATAGCTGTCTATGATGTTTATTTTTACTAGATGTCGTCAGAAATATAAAATTAAATGTATCAACATATTTTGCTGATTTTAAACTGTTTAAGTTACAATTCGAATTAATTTACAAGCTCTAAAAATAGAGTAATAAAAATAAATTCATATTAAAAAAATATGAAAAATAAATGTCTTTGGATATTAAAAAAGTTATCTATTCAGCCTTTAAAAAAACGCATTAATTGTAGTATAAAATAATTTACGATCGAATTCTGGGTACCATCAAATTCATTCACACGTTTTTTTCCCTGGTATTTATATTGAGATAGAGTTTTATGTATTTTTTCCCCACCCGAAGAAAGAGTGCGAAATTGATTACAAAATGTCACTATTTTTTCCTCTGAATATTTCATAGATGTTACTTAAAATTAAAAATAGCTGTATTTAAGTTCCTTATTTTAAAAGTATTTTTTTCCTACTAGAACTGAAAACCTTTATAACGTAGGATTCGTACCTACCTTTTTCATGTTTAAATATGATACAACGCCATATCAAATAGAGTAAAAAAAATTTATTTTTAAAACAAGAATGAGACAAGTATAAGGAGTGTCAAAATGAAAAGAGAGTTGAAGCAAGCGATAAAAATATAAAAAAAGTACATCGGACATTCTGTTGAGAATACTATGCTCTTTCTTCTCCAAATGTTCATTTGTTCCCTTTCAAATATTTGTTTAGCGAAATTTCTTTGAGAAAGCAATACCTCTTTTCTACCCTCGTTGCTTTTTAAACATAGAAAAAGGAGAATTGTGTGTGTAACACTTTAGATCTCTATCCTTTGTGTCAGAGAATGATAAAAAAAATTTTTAGTTAGAGCATGGCGATCCCTTTAACTTTAAAATCGAAAAAGTAATATTTTTAAGAATGGAACCTAAGTTAGTTCCACTTAAGTGTGAAAAGTAGTGAACACTTAAAGTGCCAATATAGATTGCGAAATTGGCAGTTATTCTTCTTATTATGAGTAATAATAAGTATAAGTTAGATGTTTGCTTTAAAAACATTCATTAATCACTCTCTAATAGTCTTGAAAAAAAAATACCTAAACTGGAAATTCTGATTTCGAAGGAAAAAAAATTGTGAGAAATTATATTTTGAAAATACATATTTTCTGTACTTTTTCTGTCAAAGAGGCAATTTGCAAATTATAATTTTTTTCTATGTATTTTTTTTCTTTTTGCTTTATTCTAAATTTTGATTACAGTATAAAGTTATTAAAATGTTTTTCATCTGAGAATGTAGTAATAATATAATGATGCTCATTTGAGATTGAAATACATGTTTTTAAAATGAATTTACAAGTAAAAAATGTCAGTTTTATGAATTAGATATATACGATTAAGCTTTAATATTTTTACAAAAATAATTTTTAACAGAACAAAAATATTTTTTATTAAAGTAGTAGAAACGAATAATTTATCTGGAGCGCTTCAATCATTGGGGTAGAAACATTAAACTATCTGACTACATGCGACAACTTTTTTCAAAAAAGTTATATATATGGGATATTTTTTGTGGTTTTTACATTTGTTTAGTACATTTTAAGAAAATTATGCTAAAATTAAGAAGATAAAAAGAAATTGCTATCACTAAAATGTGGGAAAAAATTGGTAAAAATTTACAAAAAGTATCATAAATGGGGCCCATTTAGTAACAAATGTTTATGAACCATTTTTAAATTCTGATGTGTTGCTACGTCATTTATTTTTTAAATGACTTTCAAGATAAGAGATATTTTAATTTTTACAAACCTAGACCCACATGAATCCTAACTTCAAATTTCGATTATTTCAAACCCATTGAGAATTAAAGAAAGTCAGCTTCATGTTCAATGTAAAATTACTTCAAAATCGTCAGTTCTGAACCGCTAAAGTATCATTTGTTGTTAAGTATCATTCTTCCAAATTGTGGCAACATTAAATCTCAACATCACAAAGAAACAAAAACTGTTTTTATTTATTTATTTAGGGACTTATAATAAACTGAGGAAGTGAGCTTTTCGAGGACATTAATTTTATTTTTAATTCATTAAGTTCATTTGTATCATATTTTGAAATACCAATATGCAAATAAACATTCAAATCTCAAACAATGAATTATTTACACTAAAATCAAATCAAAGGAAAATTTTTCATCCAGATAACACATTCTCTGATTTTTATTCAAACATTAACTATATTAATTTTTCTCTTCACGTTTTCCTTTTTTCCTCCAATAAATAAACAAGCAAACCTCTGATGCAGAAAAATATCTATTTTCCAAGTCTGGCTAATTTGTTATTTTTGCATTCAAATTAAGTGTCAAAAATTACTTTGCAGTAATCAATTTTGGAGATTTGGCAGCAATACGAAGTGAACTTAGATGCAAATTTAATTATCTGGATAGTAATTTGTCTGTTTAAGATAATGCAAAGGTAGACGTATTTCAAATATATGTTTTAAATATGAGATACATTATAAAATGATTAAAATCTTATACAAATTGTCTGAGAATAAATTTTCCGAATCCTGTAAATCAGATGGAATATGCTAAAATGTATAAGAAATGCATTTGTTTAAAAAGAAGTGGTGGAAAAATGTATGAAAATAATAGTACTAGAAAGAAATCATCTTCAAAATGGAACACAAAACGGCATTTATCATTAATTAATAATAATCATGAAAAGACAGATATGAAAGGGCTGTCCTATTTCAAAAGGTACGTTAAAGGCCTTACATTTTTGCATGGGCTACGACTCTAGAAGAATCACTGTCATGGACCAGTGGGTGATTTTCTTCCAACGAGCCGTGGCACTACCGAAGATATGACATTCAAAGGGTTGAAGCACGTTAAGGCTGTCAAGTTAGCAAATTCGTCACGTTAGCGTGATGAAGACGCTGATTGGAGATTGGGTTAGTTAATGCAATATCAAATTAAAACTTGGACTAGAAAATTGTAGATATTTGTGGAAGAATAGTTTATACGTAAACCCAACGTAACATTTCTTAGAAGCAGTTGTTTAATGGTATAAAATTTGGAAAATTATGAACTTATTTTAGAACTGATTTTTTTTATTAAAAAGTTAAAAAAATTAAATTATTTAAATTTAATTTCAAAAAATTATATCAGAACAAAAAAAATCATACATTTTGAGCTCTCTCAAATTAATATTTTTAGATCCCTCAGTAAGTAAAACAATATAATCCATGCTATTTAAAAGTATAAAATGAATTGATAAAACAAAATTATATATATATATATGAATTTATAATTTTTATTAAAATTATGAGGATGCACATCGAGTTCAAAAATTGTATGAGCCTTTCGTATAATATTTCTTTGTGAAACTGTATACTTACATTTTTTATATTTTAATATAAATCATCTAAAATTGATTGAGATCCTAAACAGAAAATGTTGATATCTTACATTTTTCTACGTTTTTCAATGTTAGGTGATTGATTTTAATTCCAAACAAACGATTATTAAGCAATTACTTTCTTACCTTTTATTTATTGAATTAGTATGTAAAATGAAAAAATATTTTAAAACATAACTCACGCTTGAATGCATTAAAAATATAATGATCAAGTTAATATTTTGATGTTTTATTTTATTAGAACCTCAATCAAGTAACGATTAAAAATTATAGTGTAAGGAAATAATTCAAATATCATTTCAGTTCAATGAAATTATTGAAAATTTCCTTAAATAAAATCTTAAAGTACTCAGACATTGAATTACAGATATTCTAAATTTACTTACATAACTCTGAATCACGAATAAATAACCACTTAAAAATGATTGAAATTTTGAATTAAATCAGCAAAAATTATTTCCTGTAAATGCACTCAGTTAACTCAGTCTTTAACAAGCATAACGGCATTTTTCTTCATATGAATAACTTCGAGAAATATAATTGGTCTTGACTAAATCGATATTTGGGAGCATCCAATTTAAAAGTTCTTCTCTCTCTTACTTTCAAGTTTCTTTGATCGATTCAAAACTATCTTTCAAGTAGTTCACTTAGTGATAAACTTTGAACAGAGATACTGGAATTTTCATCTCCGAATCCTTAAAACTATAATAATTGTCGATAAATGAATCATTTTTAATAATTTCAGTGTTTATTTAATTGATAATTTAATACATAATGATGACTCAATGATTACCTCTGATTCAGTGCATTTAATATATGAAAACATATAATTGTTATCACAATTTAAGTTAGTTTTATACTTAACTGCCACAAAACTTATAAAAAAACGTCACTACTACAAGAATTATTTAAATTTTTTTAAATGCTCTTATTGCTATGAATGATTTGAGAATGAGAACTAATAAAACATGAAATTATTATGGCTTGACTAAAACACATAGCGAATTGAAAATATAAACTATATTTTGAAAAAATCAACATTTTTAGAGAAATTCCAACCGTAATTTCACTAAAAGCTTGATTTCTAAGGTCTTAATTAATTCTCTAATAAATACTAGTAACGCTGAATACAATACGCTGAAAATGAATAAAAGGAGCATTTAAGTTTTATAAAAAAAATTTGGCAGTATTTTAAATACCTGTAACTCTTTTTCTAACTATTGCACAATCAAAACAACGACAATTTTAGAATGTTAAATACTTGAAATTTAATATAATAAAAAACGAAAACTTAATTCTTAATTGAAAATTATATTTTGAACCCTGGTAAAATTACAATGCTAATCGAAAATACACATCTCTTATGCACTTAAAGATAAGTAAAACCGCTTCTTATGCAGAGGAAACATATTAAAAACTATGAGACAAATTAATATATATATTACGAGTATTACATAAGCATTCAAGAATGCATAAAAGGAAAATTAAATAACCATGTCAATTTAATATGTCCAATAATTTCAAATAATTCCTTTCGTGGTTTTAAATTATCCAGGAATAATTATCCAAATAATATAATACAAAAAGCATTTTTTTATAAAAAAAAAGCCTTAAAAACATAAATTTTATATAAAATAATAAAAGTAAACAATCATTTCATTTCTTTCCGTTAACACAATTTTAAAGAGATTAAAATAAGTAATGATCAATTAAAGAGCGATGGAGTGATTATTGAAATAATTAAGTTTACTTATTGTGATTCAACGCAGCACTTAAACCAATTATTTGCTTAATGTTTTTATTAAAGGATTCCTAATTATCTGTGATGGAGAGATTGTGATTCTTTAAAAAAGGATTGATTTATGAGACGTGTTTTTAAATTTCAGACCCAATAGCATTGTTATTCATTTTAACATTATTTCAGCATGGATCATTCTGCAGGTATTCCGAAAAACATACATATTACCTTTCCAATAAAGATTCATTCATTAATTTTATAAATTTTTAAAACTTTTTTAACTACTTCCGATTTGTTTTACAAGTGATACGTAGCATTTTAAATATATTCCTTAAAATAGTCACACACATACACATTTTAACACACATAGATGGATAGATATATTCCGTAAAAAATTTACAGTAATTTCTTGAAGAAATGGTTTTACATTTTTTATCAAAGCCACGTTGTTTTTAATGAAATGCTTTAAGAGCAAACGTATATATATTCTCTTTCTCTTACTCATACTCATACATATACACACATTTCTAATATTTTTATTCGTAAAAATAAATAAGAAAAATGTTTGATAAGTAAAAATTTTAAAGTGTAAGCAGAATTTTTTGTGAGATGATAAATTTTGAACTTTAATACTTAATACTATTCATTTATGTAATATATATATATATATATATAAAAAAAATACCAAGTTTTTAAATGAAAGTGTTTCTAAATCTTGCACTAAAATGTTTTGCATTTTTAAGAGCAACATTATTTCAAGAAAGAAAGTTCGAATGTCATCATAATTATCAATTTAAAAAAAAACTCGTTTTTTTTTTTCAAAATTACCATTCAGTTTAATTGAATGTAATTATTTTATCAAATATTATTTTAATTTAGTATGATTTAATTAATTACATATAAAATTGATTTTCCAACTGTGGCCTGAGGTTTCAGTTAAAACAAATGTAGTAGCAGAATTAGCAAGATAATCCAAAAATATGGTTTATTGAGAGGTTAATTTAAGTTATTTTAAATTATGTAATTGTGATAAAATAATTAAAATGATATTTAAAAAAAATTGTAAAATAATAATACTTTTGATCTGTTTTTGCTCATTTAAGATCTTTTATTTCATAATGAATGCAGTAAAAAGCCTTTACGATTATTTTGTTGCAAATTTAAGAATAAAATAGATTTTTTTTGCTTCGAGTTATATTTTAATTCTTTAAATATAATACTATATTAAAACATATATTGTCAGTTTGAATTTTATTTTGATAGTGTCTTTGCGCTGCATTTGTTTTAGAAAATTGTTACTTAAGAACACATTTTGAAATAAATTAAGTTTCCAATATATAAAGGCAAATTCTGTTATAAAATACTCCTTTTTCCAAGATATTTATTTTAACTACCATTTTTTGTGTTGGAATCATTTTATAAAAATATATTACACATTTACAATTTAGTTAATGATTTTAAAAGTCCGCTATAGAAGAATGGATAATTGGGGGGCTTATTTATAGCTTTCCTGAATCTATAATCCTTAAGTCTTTGTTTTGTCAACATTTACCATTAATTAAATACAAAGCAAGAATAATCGAATAATATAAGCAAAATAATCAAAGAATTAAAAGTCCTAACTTTTGAAAAAAGAAACTGTGAAATTTCAAAATGCACATAAAAAAGAATTAAAAATCACAAGGGCAAAAATCTATGAAGTTCCAGTGTAATAGTATTGAATTTCTTACTAAAGAGCATTCTTCTTCTGTATACCGTAATAAAATGTTTAGATTTAAATCAATTTTGGTACACAATTTAGAACATTAGAATGTTTATATTTCAATTTAAAGACCATTGGAGTGATATTAGTGAGATATAAACAAACATTTGAATAGATTTGCATAACGTGTATTACATTAAAAAGTTAAAGCATTTTAATGAAATAACACTTAATTATAATTATATTCCTCAATGTCAGGGTAATATTTTCACAAAAGCTGCAAATTTTCATTCCTTGCTTAATTTGATAGAAAAATACAAATATATATATATATATTATTCACTTAACTAATGGAAACATGTGTAAAATTTGATAGTCATTTCTTTTTACTGGTTATCCACTTGAAAAAAATATATTTTTAGTTTTAAGCAAGATATGACTTAATTTTAATCTAATAAAATGAAAAAGACTGAATTATGAATAAGCAAGGTTACCTACACATATTTTTTACATAATTATATATTAATTCTACCCAAATATGTATTAAGTTCGCAAAACTGTTTCATGTTAAATTATGTTAAGTAATATTGTAATTGTAAAAGTATCCGAAAAAGCACTTACTTCCCTTACTTTTCAAAATTTTTCTTTAAAAATAATTCTGATTGTAATATTTTAATACAGTTTTACTGAATAATGAGCAACATTTTTTTCTTTTTGCTTCTTTTGTTGTTAGAAAAAACTTATTTCTGGTACCGTACTTTACATAAGATTTAAAAATTTTCATTTGTATTTTTCTTATTATTGTAAAAGATTATTGTAAACATTGCAATTTCAGGATTGAAACTTTTGTATTTTCTAAGAATTTAACACTTTTTAAACTTGTATATCAAGCAGGTAAAACGAAGCTCCACAGAAATCAGTATTGTTTTGATTAAAGTACTTTTTTTTCTGGTAAAGTTTTTAGGTATTACAAATTCTACAGGATTATGAAATCAATTTTAGCTTTCACAACATGTTTCTCCGTTTTATTTTAATTTATTTTCTAAATCCCCATATCACTGAGGGAATAGGTCTGTCTTATCAAAGCATAAATGTTTTCTAATAAATTGAAACATACACTGTAACTTTATACCCTAAAGAAAAAAGCAGCCACTACCCTTTCTTCTTCTACCCTTTGCAGCCATTAATCCTTCACGGCTTTCATTACCCGACCTTTTGCCCAAGCAATAAATAGAAAACTCACCGAATGCTAGAAATAGCAGTAACGATCTCCCTTGAGGCGAAATATTTAGGGTCCATATAGGTCTATCGAAGGAGACGGTCAGCCCAGAGTGTAGGGCCCGGGTCCCATTTCGTGGGTGATAAAATTCCTTTTTGGGACCCCAAGGTATTTGGCTGATACACAATTGGAGGAGTAAAACGGTAACGACCATGTACAAGCACAGAACTTAAGACGCTAGAATCACAAAAAATAGGGGCCATTTATACATTTCTGTTTGAAGATTAGGTTTCCACGTCGTATCTTTTTGAGATATATATTGTATATATATAATTTTTTTTCTAGTTAAAAAAAATGATTTTATATTTTGGGAGTTTGATATTTCTAGTGTACTTCTAAAAGTAATAGGTTTTTCTATGCTTTTATGTAGTTTAGGAAGAAGACAATAGTTTATAGAATATAAATTTTAAATGTAAATGTAAGTTTTATTCAGTAAATAATAATAGCTAGGCTAAATGGAGCTCATCAATAAGTTAAATAAAATGCCCTCCCCGACATATAATGAGTAATTTTAGTACAGATTCACCGTGAAATTGTTTTTTTTAAATTCCGTTTAAAAAGCAATATCTAAACACTTGAAAAGAGTTCTGTTTAAAATCATTAAAATATTAATGTCTAAATATAAAGTCAAGATAAACTTTTTCGTTTATACTATAAAATAATTATTCACGAATTAATGGTTGAAATACTTCCCTTTAATGATTCTATGAATAAAACAAACGCTATCCATTATAACGTAAGAATGTTTATGTATATTGTTATTATAATAAAAAAAATCCTACACTGTATTTTTTCAAATTATCTATATATCAAAAAAAGAACCTATTTTAACCTTCATAAATAATTTTTTCCATATTTAAGGGATTACAATAGTAAAATTACTTATATTTGCAGTTACTATAACTTAAAATACAACAATCTAGAAAATTCAATGGATATAACCCTTTAAGATCCAACCACATGATCGTGTTGGATTAGATATTATTTTATGTTTTTGCTTCCAGAATAGTCGTATGTAAGAAAGGCCCGAATCGAACAACTCAGCAGGTTGGTAGAAAGTGTAAAGTATGACTTTTTATCAACATACGGCGTGTGGAGTCCATGTTTTACTTTCAGCTGACAAATCTGCCCTACTCCCGAAAAAAAAATCTCTGTTTTCCGGTGGGAGTTGGTAAGGTGTGGTGGTATAATTTTTTTGAACAATAAATTCTTGATACCTTTTTTTCCCCATGAAATACTGTGTAAACTTTTAATCAAAACTTTTTCAGACGTCTAAAAGGAAAAGAATTCTCACACAAGAATTTTTTTACCATTGATGATTAAATCAGAATCATAACTTGGGGATCTCTCGGATAATGACAAAGCTGCAGACAAAACATATGATCCACGTATATCTAGAAGGAGAATCAAGTTCATATGAGAGCTATGAAGAAAAACAAAGAAATATTTGAAATGGAAAGACAATTTTGGATCATCCTTTGACATCAAAGTTTCTTCAACTCATACGTTGTATTGTTCCAACTGCCACAATTTCCTGGTTTCAGTACAAACAAGATGCAATATCAAATGAAATTACTCCAAAAATCAAAATGGATCTCTTAAAATTTAAGTTAGAGATAGCTGAAGCTAGCAGCATCTACACCTACTGCCAAAGTATTTTAACTGATGATAAAGATGACAATATTGTAATTCCTTTCGAAGTTATAATCCGCCTGCTAAAAAGGCCATGCCTGGATAAAAGGCATGACATGCACAGCCATTTCTGATGTATTGATGGCATTTCAAGGCTTCGCAAGTGCTGATTTGAAAACTGCGAAAGCAGTTCGAAAAAACGTTGTGAAAATTGTAATGTTTATAACCATGCCAAAAATATGCAACAAAGATTTTCACAGTAAACAAATAATGTCATTAAAAGAATTAATTATATATGAATAATTTTCTTATTTGTCACAATTTTAATTGAATTAAATTTGTTTCTTCTATCAATTTGGAGCTGAAAAATGTATAGTTCGTAAAATTTCATGGGTGACGGTTTCACAGTTAAAGCCCAACCCGCATGATCTTGCAGGTACCGTCTACCTTAAAGGAAGAAACCAAAGATTTTTTCATTATTTTTTTCAAATTTCATGTCGTCAATATAGTGTTAATAACCAGAAGAATTTAATATTTAAAGATAAAAATATTTCAGGTCTTAAAGTGATAAGTAAAATTTCATGAACAATTAAGGTTTTATGTACATGTATAAGAGATAAAATAAAATTTTTTATCTAATGCTACAAAGTTAACTTCATTTCATACTTATGACCACTTCTTGCATTTTTTTATTTATTTATTGTTCTTTTTAAATACGCATATTGGTAAATTAGAAAAACACTTATATATATAATAATGAGTTGTTTTAAAAATTTGCAATTTATTATAAGTGTTAAACATAAGAATGGAATAAGAAAATTTTTAACATAGTTTTTACTCAAAAATGTACTGTGGTAGTTAAATGATTAGTAACGCATATTAATTTATAAAAACAAAATTGGAATTTTTAAAGTATAAGTAAAATTATAATTAGAAATATAGCCGTTAAAACAAACTTGATGTGAATATATGAATTTATTAGGAAAATCTAGTACAGGAAATAGAAGTTAAAATGAATGATAAAAATAATTAAAATGAGTTTGACACCTCTAAAGGAATTCTGAATTTCCTTTATTGAAATGAAATATAAATCTTAGACAGAAACTCAATATGTGAATAATCTATCTTATATTAAGATAGAAACTTAATATAAGATTCAATTTAATAAACCTTACCCTATTAAGTGTTATAATTTACTATTTTATAATATTCATTTAGAAAATGACAAAACCTGTATTCAATTACTAATGAAGAAGAAAAATATATTAACGAAATGGTATTTTTTAAAACTTTTAAGTATGGATAATTTCAATAATTTGGAAAGATATAAATCATACTTTTCATTGAATCCTGTAAAAACCGTGTTTAAAAATTATCGCAATGTTCATTTAAATAAGTTTCTTTAGAATAAAATATTATCTTTATTTTTGTAAAAAAAAACTAATGAATAAAATAAATATTTGTGTTTACATAAAATGTTTCATTTTGCTACTTGACATAAATGATCCCTAAACATGATAAATTGAATTTTCTCATGCTTTTGTGTAAATACCTTATATTTGCTTTACAAATTAACATTAATTAGAACAAAGGTAGTTTTCGAACAATCTTCATAAGCATTCAGAATGCACATATGAATTCTTTTTAAAAGAAGTATAATTGTAGAATTTTTCTAATAAAAGAAAACCATAAATAATGCATGATTAATGCAAATCAGTACGTCGTATTAAGCACAAATTAAAATCTAGTTGAGAAATATTGAGTAACGTTTTCATAAATATTTAATTTTCTTCAAAGGATCATCATCTACCAATGATTTATTAGCATTACAAAATATATCTAAAACCTTTCAAAAAAGAACAATTTTCATTAAACTCAAAAGCTTTACTTCAGCATTATTAAATAAATATTTAATCAAGCAAATGTAATATGACACAGTTAGTCTTACCTAAAATAAGGTAAAAAAACCGAATGTTGGTGAGTGTTTATTAGAATATGCTTACTATAATTTAGAAATAATTTAATATGTGCTAAAAATTGATTAACTGCAAATGTAGTTTTGGAAATGGGTTTAGTTATAATAATACTTTTCAGTTCTTAAATTTTTCTACTCGGAATCTTATTAAAAGGGTAATGTGCTTGAAATGTAATTTATCCCAGTTAAAATTGTAATATTTCATGGTGATAATTAACTATACATAAAGCACAGGGATTTCTCCTGATTATTATCAAAATATATTTTTCATTGAGAGTTAAATTATTGTATAGCAATTATTATTCATTTGCATCTTTTAACAAGAGCATGAATTGATATTAATGTTTCATAAATGCATTAAGCGTTTTGAATCAGTTTCCTGTATTGTTTATGCTAACTCTATAAGAAAATCAATGTCAAAAAATAATTTAATCACTTTGAAAAGTGATTAAACTATTTTCACTCCGAAGTCTGAAAATTTGAAATTTGTTATGATGTGTTTTCAAACTAGACTACTCGTTTCCAATGCGCATATATTTGATTATATGAAAGGTATTTCTCTTTTATCCCTACGAGTGGCTATGGGAAGAACAGTTGTAAGAGTTATGAATTTATTACCAAACTAGATACAAGCAAGCTTGGTACTTTTAACATTATAACCTGCCATCTCGGTGGACGAGTGCTCTGATGTACTACTCTTATAAGAATATTGACACTAGTGATGCGAGTCTAAAAAAACTCTTCATTAGTCTCACATCACATCATTTGGCTTCAAATTAAGTTTTTTGGTTTTAGGAAGGTATAAAAATCACTCGGGCCTAAGTGAGGCCTATATAATAGGACATTAAACACGCAGGGACCTCTTAAAGCATGGGACAGCTGGGTCCAATCTTATGGTCTATGCCACAATGGGGCCTCGTCTTGTCCTCAACTCACCCATAAGAAGATCATAATTCGAATAATTTCAAAGGTCAAGTAATATTTCCGTTTTTATTCTCCGAAAAACTGGGAATATAGGATGATATGTCAACTGGCTACATGTGATGACCGTCCTCCTCCTACAGGCCTAAGCCTACCACCATACACCATTATTACTCATTAAGTCAAAAGGCGGCAGTCAATCAAGCTGGTATGCGCAATTGTAAATCAGGCCCATTTATTTGTTTTGGGTTATTTTTTATACGAGTATTTGACAATGATGCTATGTACTGTTTACTTCTAAGAGTCATAAGTGCCTACTTTTGAGTAGGAGCCCAGGGCCCTAAGAAGTCTTAAGATGTCCCTGTAAACATATCTAATTTAAACTGTTCCAGAGCCTAAACTTACTCTCTGCATCATTTGTTTTTTCATAATGCATTCACTGTGTGTGTGCATTATCATAGTTTTCATCATATACTCAATTTGTTCTGCGATTGTAATGCATACTTATTTCAATTTTTTCTACACGATTCCTTTCCACTTGAAGAAAGTGAACAACATTACTCATCTCACATCAAATTAGAACATTTAGTTAGTTACGTTAAAACATTTACACAAATCACAACAATTGGGGTTTATTATTACACTAATAAATTTGCATAAATTCACCTTTTAATAAAAATATTTATAACACATTAATTAATAGAAAAAATAGAATAATTCATGAATTAATAAAACCATAGAATATTTTGAAAAAGATATATAATAAATGGATTTTAATAAAGACTGTGTTAGCTACTAATTGCATTACGTTGGCTGCATGGAATTTGAATACCTGTTAGTTAATTCATTCGATCATTGAAATGGAAAGCAACGTCCATATATAAAACATTTCTTGATCCAGCTTATTTTACAGAAGAGATCTTAAGGAAATTTCCTGTCTTCTTGGGTGATATCAAATATGCTATATCTGACAGTCGAGGTCCAGGGAGAGTTTTAACCATTTCATTTTTGATCCCCAAACCTTTTCCCAGTAATGTCAGTATGTTGTGCGATATTTGAAGGAAAAATTTCATTCTAGTATTTCACAGCAGTCAGAATTCCTTTACAGAGCACATTTTGATCAGTAGGTCCCCTTTGAGGGATTTCAGCCCATATCCACCTTCTCTATAAATGCCCTTGATCAGTTTTAGATTAGTAGCACATGCTGCTTTGTTTCTCCAGAACGGTTCCCTTGTTTTCAACGAAGAATATTTGTCATGTCACTGAACCATAATAATATGCAACTGGTTTTAAAAGTATTTTAAACAGTTTTAGTGAATTCTTTGGCACATAGATTATTAGATATGAATCCTATCGTATGTATATGAATAGTAATAAGTTCATGCGAAAAATACTGCACTGCCAACATTTTCGCTGTTATGGATTTCTTTTGAGGCCACATGGCTGTATATTTCTTCAGGGAAACTCCAAGACTTTTTTTAGTCAATTTCAATTTTATCGGCCAAAAGATATTCCACACGCTATTAAAAAGTATCCCATGACTATTTTTTTGATCTACAGAACTTAAACATACATATATATTGTACACATAAGTGCATTTTGAATTTTGAAGTCAAATAGGATATAAATTTTAGATTACAAAATTTTGTGTTACTGTGCACCCATGCACAATTTTTATGGTATCTGGGATTCTCAGTTTAAAAAGAATGGGAGTGGTTCTCTGCTGCTATTGAATAGAAAAGACGTATACATTTATTACAAAAATTTCATAAGTATATGCAATTCGATTTTTTTGTTAATACTTTAGGCATGAAGGGATTGCATAGTTTGTGTATTAAATAACAGTGTGAGCAGAACTCTAAATTTCTCTCTTATTAATACGAAAACATAATCTATTAATAAATTGGTTGTGAAGTACTAACGAATCCTAAGGATCGGCTAGGGAATTATTAGGATAGTTATATCCTCAAAAACCGTACTTCTTGCAATCTATTTCAGGAAAGTCTAAGCAATGTTAGCATTTTTGCCCCATGTGTTTTTTTTATATTTTTAATGTATTCATAAACAAAAATTAATGTTAAGATATTTATCATGTCTTATTGTCATCCATCGTTGGATATAATTTTTCCTTAAAAAAGAGGTCCGACTTGAATTATTTGAAGTGAAGGCTTTGAAACTGCATTCGAAATGAGATCGTATTTATTCAGAGGTTTATACATCATTATTGTAATAAATTTGGTTATTTTGCTTTTGGGGAATTTTAGATGCTGAAAGTTTATGAGGTATTCTTTCAAAAGTTCAGACGTTAAAATAAGCTATTTGATTGGCTACCGTTTGTCATGAATATAGCAGTCTACATTGTTCACGTATTATAAGATACGTACAGGATTAATTGGTTAAAACAACATGAGAATGATACATTAGTTACAGAAATAAGAAATATAAGCTTCAGTATCTTAATAATTTCAGAATTATTATATGCTTTTTATCTTAACAGAAACAGATGAAAAACATGTAAATATCAGTTTAATCCTTTATCTACTGAAGATACTACAAATATAACCCACTTTTAAATTACATTGAATAATCATTTTTACGCATATTCTGACTGTAGGCATGGACACACTTTTCATTCCACTAATCCAGAATAGGTGGCAGCATGGATTCTATGATGATTATTTTTGCGGGAAAGGCGAATAGTATAAAAATTGAAGTTGCCTTTTCAGCTCTCATTTTGATCGGATTGCCAAGATTGTCATTTTTGTTCCTCAAAAGTAGTTAAAATTAAAAGGTAAGTGTCTTAATTTTATATGCTAGTTCAGACCTTAGAAAATGATTTTAGAATGTATACATTTGAATCACTTTCTGGTACTTATAAATACACCTTTTGTATACTGGATGTTAGACAAAGCACTTTGTGTTTACTTTACATCCATGTACTTTATTATTTTTTTCCTTGTTTTGTGACGTCAATGCTAAAATGGAATATAGTTATGCTTTTTTGGCGTTTCTTTTTAGTTTAACGTATTTATTTTTTTTTTTCATTGTTTTTAACGTGTATTTTGAAATTTGAATTTGAGCTTGCTTTTTTGCCACACTATTAAATCAAATATCTATTCTGTATTCAAAAATTAACATTTTAATTTCTTTGTGTGTAACTGAGATTTAGCAATAGTAGGAGGTTTTCAAAGTGCTGTAACTTTTTTTCTCTGCTTACAATGTCTAGAAAAAAGCTCAGTCTTCAAGAAGCTTTATATTTATTACAAGACCTACTATCTGAAAGCAGTGATGACCTAATAAATTATTCTTCAGATGAAGGGTTCTCAGCAAATAATCTGCTTCAATTTTCGTCAGATTTTGAAGAAACTGATCAAAAGACTGAGCAAGACCAAGGGTATAGTACTTCATGTTCAGAAAATACAACATTTCATCCCCCCATGATGCATTACTTTAAAAAACGTTGTCGAAACCTCACTCAAAATGTACAACGTGTAATGTAATTCGTGCATTAATTAAAAAGAAGACCATTTCATTGAAAAACAGCAAATTAAGTTTGTGTGTAAAACCTGTTTTTTATGTGTAAAAAAGTAAATAAATTTTTAAAAATTTCTAATTTTCAATAATAATTTTTTTTGCTGAAAAATATTAGTGTTCTCTGGTTATTTAGTGCACTTTAAGAGTTATAACTGCATTAAAAAAGGCAAAAGGTATTTTTGTATTTTGTGAATGTTTTAGCCATCCATGTACTGAAGGTACTTTAAAAAGTAAGAATATAATTAATTAGTTCTTACACCTTAAATTCCCCAAAGTTGTGTGTTTTATTATATTTATTTTCCCTTAATTTTCAAAGTAGTGACTCAAAGAAAATATTGCACGAAATTAATTGTAGTAAATCATAACGCGGCTGATAAAGGGTTAAAGAAAATACAATAATATGTCTATAATATATAAAAAATTATATCAGAGTGTCAAATTTTTAATTTTTTCCCTAAGTATCTGCTAGAGTAAAAGCCACTTTTTCCTTTTTTATATTACTGTCATTTAATAATCATTCAATGAAGGAACTCATACAAATACTTTAACGTACTTTTAATATATAGTTTAACATATATTCAAAGTAAACATATTTTAAGTGACAAAAAATTATACAAGTATGAAAAAAATATTAAAATAAGAATCTCACATTTTTAAAAATTTGTCAAGATTAAAATGTCTTTATATTATAGAGCAGTATTAAAAATCAAATAATTTGAACTCGCCTTTCACAAAATGAGAAATATAGATTGGAATCTATTGCTAGAAAGTCTATCTGAGGTATAATTTCTGTAGTATTTGAAATGACATAATTATATTCTTCAGATAAGCAATGTAATAGTTGCTACTTATTTTTGTTTCGAAAAACACGAAAATAAATTTCCATTTGGGCTCAGTCTTCTAAATGCACTTTAGTTATTAAAATATTTCAACAAATCAATAATATGTAAAAAAAAATTATAAATAAAATACATATAAAAAATACGCGTGATGTCAATATTGAGCGATTTTTTTTCGAAATATTAATCTTATATTGAAGAAATTATGGTTATGTATAAAAATATGAATTCATTTAGAAAAACTGATGAAAGCAAAGTACCAGATGAATAAGGGAAAGTATACATAATCACAATTAATTAAATTTGGCAATTTAATTTCAAAAGGAAATTCTAGATTAGCTTTTTTTCAGCAAATAATATCTTTCATAAGAAGCCAAACGATTCTAATATAAGACTTTACATATGAACTAAACAGTTAACACATAAAACAGGTGAATTAATGTAGAAATATTTCAAAAAATAGAATTTAACTATACCATTTAGAAATATATCTGAAAAGAAATCAAATTCTGTACAAATATAACAACATAAAAATATAAAAACAAAGTTTTCATAATAAGAAAAAGAGAGATAAATTACAATAAATTCTCTTGAATAGTTTTTTATTGCATATTTCTATCATCACAGACAATTTTTTTATAATTCATTTCAGCAAGTATAAAGAAAATAAAAGTTCCTTTCCTGAAAGAAAAAATTTTGAAAATTAGAATAGTTTTTGCCTACCAAACTTATTTGAAACTTAAAATTGTAATCTGAACACCTTAAAAATACATCTATAAGATTTTTTTTTCTTAAATTACTGATGACATAAACACATGCACATGCATTTTAGGTATTTTTTTATTATTCAGAGGTTTTCATCTATTTAAAAGGTATATTAACAAAGAGTGCCTTCCTAAGCATTTTACTATTAAACCAGAAACGAAAGAGTTAAGAAAATTGTAATGGTTATAATACAGTACAACAAACACATAAATTATTAATTAATATTTGTCTAAAATGAAACATTTGTTCATTAAATTGTAGTCGTTGTCAATTGATTGTGTTTCAAAGTGCAATTAAATAGAAAAGTGAATCTACATGTATTGATGGAATTTAATTAAGTGAATTATATTTTGTACAAACATTATATTTTAGTAATTCAGAATACAAACTCGGAAAATTGCATTTGCAGGAAATGCAGAAATCTTTGCATAATCAGTAAAGTTAGAAACATATTAATGATGTTATTATTTAACTAGATTAATAAATGTAGCTAAATTGCTTGAAATAAAGTTCTTAATGGGTTATTATTATTTAAGGAATAATAATAACTAATAAAATCAATATCTTAGTAAATAAATGGCTTAAATAAATATCTTAATAAATTTGAGCATGTCTTAGTAAATACATTTTCTATTAAAATGCCTAGCCTTTCCTACTCAAAAATAATTATTCTATGAATAAACATGTTACTCACATTCCTGTATAAAGCACTACGATTACTATTCACACTTATAACTATAATTTATAAAATTTCACTTAACCATTACTGATTTTGTCTCTTATACATAAATAGAAAAGTGGAAGTAAATAATCGTAAAATATTTTGAAATATTTGAAAAATTAGAAAAAATACTGATGAATAAATTAAAATATAATATTTGCAAACCTGTGTGTGTGTTTAATATAATAAAATTCAATTTCCAGAAATATCTTTTCTTATGATCATTTATAATAATTTTAGTGTGACTGCATTCTTGAAGGACTCACCTTTCAATATCTCAAAGAAAATTATACGTACTGTTGAAATGCTATTTTTTTCTCTTCGATTTAAGACATTTTCTGTAGTCACAAAGCGCAATTAAAATCAGCATGTCTGCCTTGGTTTCTTGATATCTATGAATCGATATATTTTTTTCTCCAAAAAAAAAATCAGCAGGAAATGTTTACACTGAAGATTTTGCACTCGAGTAACCATCTGAAACTGAAAAGTATTCATTATCCTTTACTTTTGCTCCAGGTTTTTAAGCAAACCTTTTATCAGTTTAAAATCCTGTGAATATTCTTGACACTGTAAATTATATGGAATGTACGAAGGATTGATGTAGTTTATTACAAAATTTAATCTTCATTGTTTGTTCAAAATGAAATGTTAATTGTATAGCTAACAAGAGCTGATTGTTTTGAAAAGCAAACTGAAGATTATAATGAAACAATTTTTGCTTTATATTTGCTTACTTAAAAGTTTTTAAAGAATCAATTTAATTTGTATCAGAAAAAAATATAATAGTTATTATGTAAAAGTATGTCACTAACCTTTCCGCACATTTCATGATTCCTACAAAATCATACAAAATACAAGATGGACAATGATGCTCTAAAACTGTTATATATATATATATAACTCGGAGATTGTAAAATACATATCATCTTATTAAATAATTATTGATCTTTGTAAGTACTATTTTTAGCTAACCTTTTCGACAAAATAATAAGCTGGATCTAAGCAGAAATTATTTTACAATATTTCCTTGTTCATTGTTCATGCACTGTATGTATCATTTTGATTATAAGTTTTTCCAAAAAACTTAACTTTGTTTATAATTTTTTATAAGACATCTAATAAATCCCCCCTTTTTTATAAGTGGATATTTTTGTAATTATAATATACACTTCTCGGAAAAAATTAAAGGATATTGTAAATCTTGCATAAAAAACGGTATAAAGAATTTTTTGTGTGTAAAAAAAGAAAGAAGAGATCACAATGCTCATTTTTCTTATTTTCAAACTTCGAAGTATGCAAATTTTGAGACTGATGTCAAAACTGACGCTTTAGCGGCAGCGAGTAAAATTTGGCTTTCAACTTAATGAAAGACAAAGCGGAAAAGAAAGCTCTACATTCAGTAAATGCGTTGTGTCGATGAGTTCGATGACTCAGCGAAGTCATTTAACCATATCAGAAGCTTGGAGAGTTGATAGTCAGTTAGAGGGAGGAAGGGGCAAACAAAATCTAAAATTGCAGTTGCCCCTGGAGTTTCACGAAGTGTGATTTTCAGGACCCGGAAACATTTTTTTGGAGATTGAAAATACATTCCAAAGACTAGGGCATCGTCGTTGATTTACAACAACGTTTCATGAAGATTTATATTTAAAGCTAACGTCTTGGAGACACCGAACTGTGGATGCCATTCTTTTCAACAAAACCTTCGTTCGGCTAATGCACCACAGTTTCGACGCAAACTGTCCTAAATAGGAAGCACGCTATAGGTCTCCATGCTCGCCGAACTATGTTATGTGTTACGTTAACAGCAAGGTACCAAGAGTGCATGTGAACTGGACGAGAAATGAATGGCACAATATTTTTTCCCCCTGATGAATCCCATTTTTCTGTTCAACCTGATAATAGGCGTATGTTCATCTGGGGGAATGCGTCACAAGGAACAATCTCGCGTTCATTCTCGGAAATATCAGATTTGGTGGTGGGAGAGTGATGCTCTACGCTAGCATCTCCATTGATGGTCGCACCGATCTCCACATCATTCGAATTGAAGATCTGACCGGTCGTCAATACAGGGATGAGTTCCTCCAACCAACTATAGTCTCTTATGCACCAGCAATTGGAGATGATGTCATGTTAATGGACGACAATTACAAGCCACATCGTAATAGTTTTGTGAGAGGATTTCCTTTTCGAGTAAGGAATCACACGAATAAAATGACCAGCGTGTTCACCGGACACGAACCTACTAGAGAAAGTTTGCGACATTATAGGTAGATGAGTTTCCGGCCGCCTATTACCCCCTCCCCTCAAAATCTCTTACAACTGGAAAGGGCTCTCATGGAGGAGTTGGACATGATACCCAGCTCATCATTACTACCTCAAAAGTGTTTAACATTGCTGGCGGCCCAGAGTAACCATGCTTCTAACTAAAGATGATTTTCAAGGAAATATCTTTTTTGTTCCCTTTTTTCATAGGCACAAAATGGGGTTTTTTTCCCTTCTTTTTGCACCCCAGGGCTAAAAAAAGAATTTTTTTTCTGCCAAACAATGCGTAATTTTTTTTCATATAGTTTATCACGACTGTCCATCATGTATCAATTATCTAAATAATTTCCCAACCGCATGGCTAACATACAATTTCAATATTCGTTAATTGTTTTGAGAATTGTTTTTTCATTAAATATTCTAGTTATGTAATTTATAGTTATTAGCCGAAATAAAATGTCTTTTTGGAAGATATCAGTTTATAAGTACAGCTGATCAATTTGCGTGACAATGGAGAAAAACTATAATAATTGGAACGTTAACTGAATAACATTTAAGAAGAATTTTTTTTTAAAAATAAAATTCTAATGTTTTAAATTTTTAAAAAATTAGCAACCAATTAATGTAGTGTTCCTTTGAGTCGAATAACATAACAATTTTCAATATTAACTGCCTTAATGATGTAAAATAAGCGTTTAAAAGATAATCATCTCAATGAACTGGAATTAAAATATACGAGAGATTTTTATCAACATTTCTTTCAACAATGGAAAAAAATTATATCTGAAGCAAATATTTGAATGTATACTATAAACTAAGAAAAAAATGATTAAAAATATAATCTACTGCCTCAAGAGCAAAATATACTTTCTTGAAAATTCAACATAATTAGTTTTGCTGCAAATAGCAAACATTAATTTGAGATTCATCTTTATTTCATTTTTTTCCAAAAGGTCTTAAAATCTTTCCAAAATTCAGTTCAGAATATAACAAAATATTATTATTTTTATTCTTTTTTAATTACCAATAAAATCAAAAACAGTTATATCCTTTTGATTTGCTTCATATGAAAGAAAGAGTTTGTATGAGCGCAAAGTAGTATACAAATGGAAAGACCCAGACGTGTGAAATTTGGCTCAATGAAACTATAAATAATCATTAACAGAATCTCAGATATATTGTTTGCAAAATTTACTTTATTTTTTTTTAAAGAAAATAATTTTGAAGTGGTTTTCCATGGTTCTGGTGATAAAACGTCATTCAAAATAACATGTATCCGTGAATGTGACAAATTATTCTTCATACTGTTTTCTAGATATTATTACATATTTTCATTATCATTATATTTATTAGTAACTTTTTTTATCCGTTTATTTTTTCCACAATTAAATGTTTCTAAAAAAATCGTTCTAAAAGGTATTTCTTTAAAAGTTACATATTAGTTCTGTCAACGTGGTTTATGTTTACACAGTTTTGCTTTTTTATTACATTTTTAATTCAGTCTAAACCACAGCTATTTTATCTTTTGTAGAACTTCATACAAAAGAAATTACACACATAACGATATGTGTTATTTCTGCAGATTTAATAGAATTACATGCATATACCAAAAACTTAACACATCTTTAAACAAAACACCCAATACCAGCTATTGTTTTAAGAAAATTATGTAATATAACATATAATATACAGGATTTCCTTAAGGCGATATGGTACCCTAAAAATTATTAAACTGTCGAAAAATTTTTTATCGAATTTTTTTATACATGTTCTGAATTGTAGGTTTTGTAAAACTGTGCATGTTTAGTACTTTTTCTAAAAAATTTCAAAATCAAAATTAATGTTTTTTGAGAATTTTTGGAAGTTTAACTGTAAAAAAATTATAAAAAATTAAAGATCAGCAGCAGAGAAAAACCCCATGCACAGTTTTATGTAGTATGTTATAAGGTACTTGGAAAAAAATTTGAAAGAAAAGAGACATATTTAAAAAAGCCTTAAAATTTTAAAAAACGTTTAAAAAGTTCAAAAAAATTAAGATTTTACAAACATTTTGCAACAAATTAAAATTTTTTGTATGGAATTATTATTAAATATTAACCTTTATAAAATACAATTAAAGCCAAATATCATATATTAAAAATAAAAAAAAAATTGTGAAGATGGTACCATATTGCCTTAAATGAAAAAAATCAACTACTTTTTGAGATGCTATTCTCCAAGTTACAATGTGTGTAATAAAAAGAATTAAGAGTTTATCATCCTAAATCTACGGATAGTAAATGTGTATCAAAAAAGTAATATTCTCTCTCACTTATTCTTCATGTTGAAAAATATATTTCAAAAATAATATGAACGACTTCAAACTCCCCAGCAAACGAATCTAATCACAAGAACCATGTTTTGAAGAAAGCCAATTCTATTTCGCGCTGCTCCTTCCATTGCACCTGATCCTTTATATATAAAGCGAAATTTATATATTTAGAGAGGTGCTTTGCATACTTATAATACAAACCCTCTGTTGGATCAGAGGAAACCAGTTTGGCGAGAAAGGACTTACGGTTAAAAGGAAATGAGAATGAAATCCAGCTGGAAATGGAACCAGATTTCTCCCGTTTTTATCGCATTTCATTCCTTCCTAGGAATTTCTTCCTCAGAGACGAATAGTTTGTGCTTGAGATATATCGAGATTGCATGTTGGTGGACCTTCGTTTCTCGAATGAACTAAAAGTGGATTGTGCATGATAATAATCTTGAATTTATGATTTTTTTAAAAAATCATTTTGAGTTCAATTTTTTATTTAAAAAAAAATATAGCGCTTTAATATTGTGGAAGTCATTGTCAAAGAAATAATCCTATCATTTCATGTTTTTATGATATTATTCAAGGAAATTTATTTAAAGTATATAAAGTTTCTTTCGATGGAACTGCTTTTATTGGAAATTGGCAACAAACTGTTATTATATTTTAAGTTACACTTGCGTTTCTAAGAATATCATTTATCTCCTGATTTGTTGCTTGTAACTACAAGGTAATATTTTTAATTTGATACAATTACTACTGTTACATATTTTGTTCTGCTCTTCGCAATTACAAATAATAATTTTCCTTAAATTCTTTGGAAAATACAACAGTATTTCCAGGACAAAAAGTTTTTATATTTTATATTTATAGAAACACACACAGTTAAAGTAAAAACAAAAAAATAAATTCATTTCTATAAACATATGTGTTTCAATTATGTATTTATTATTTTTTTACAATTAATATAAAATATTAACAAAAAAAATGTTTTTTTTTCTATTATCTTTCTCAGTGAGTAAGAAGACTTGTCATTGCTGGAACAATATTAATGTCTATTGACACACACAAAATATAAATGTTATTTCAAATTATATGACTTTATAAAGTAAACTTCCTAAAAATGACTATACTCCCAATTTTCAGTCGTGTAAGGTAATATTGTATTTCGTCTTCTTAAATGAAAAGAAATAAATTTTAGTTTAGATGATAGTTCTGAAGAAGTAATATGCCTGTTTTAATTCTTGTTATTGTATTTTATTTTCCATTACCTTCTATAATATGTTTTAGTTGATTTATTAATCATTACGAAAAAAATGCTGAGTGGTTAAGATAATTTTTTAAAGGTAAACATTATTAAATTACTTTAATATTAAAGAGAAAAAAACATAACTCAGCATTTTAGTGAAAATGCAATAGTATTTCGTTTATGAGTCGAAATCCAATAAAAATGGTTAAAATAGTCACTTTTCTGTTTGATATTTAATATCATATTTTCGTTATATTAGTTCAATAGAAATACATAAAGCGTACAGAATCACGGGGCTACAAGATTTAAAGCAAATGCATTAATTTTTAAGTTAAAAACAATTTTTAAAGTAATTGGATAATATGTCTATTAGAAAATTTTTAATCTAGAATAAACTTTTAAGGGTCATTTTAATGTCAAACGTGACAGCTATTCAAATGATTCATATAACTCTTTTTCTGAATTTTTTATGCTATATTTCAAATAAAATCACTAATATTTCTTTTAAAAAAATCTGTGGAATAAAAGAAAATGAATGTTAAATTACTTTTATATCAACTCAAATTGTTTTTGGAATGGCGAAATTTTCCCACTCAATTATTCTCCACAAAATCAGTTTATAATCGAAAAAATATATTAGCATATATTATCACAAAGCATGACATATATTCGGCGTTATTTGTTATTCGTAGCTATAGAGGGAAAAATACAATAGAGTCTTAGGAAGAAAAGGCAAACGTCAGCACTACTTGTATTTTTTATTGGGATATCCGAAGTGTGTCTTTCAGGAATCCAGTCATCCTAATATTACGTCAACCGATCGTAAAACATGTTGCTGTTGGAAACCAAACCTCACATGCTATAAATATACCCAATAATGTTTTTTGACTCTCCGATATTGCACAAACAAATTGCTTACATGCCCCGGTATCTCATGAAGAAAATGCGAGGCATGATAAATTGGGCACACGATGATATGAGATACAAAATAACATACCTATGTAATGAATAGGAAAAAATATTTTAAAACCAAAAAATCATGTATGTATGTATATCCGTAAGATTGACTGACTTTTTAGTTTAAGAAAACAAACCAAGAATATCCAATTGACATAAATTTAAAAGTCTTACTAAATATCTAAGCATTGCGTTTATAAACACTGCATTAATTCACGCTTAATTGGTATTTTTAAATGTTTGATTTTTCACTAGAGCTATTCGATATTAAACTGCAATACATTTGTTACGAAATACAAAACTGTAGGAAATTACTGACATTAAGATATTGATGGTAAAATTGTAATTATGTATGAGTTTTAAAAAAGTATACTTAACCTTTCCTTTATTTAAGCATGTTTCCCGGTTGTTTTTTTTAAAATTATAAACTTTTTTTTTTCATTTCTTTGAATTAAGGTCAAAAATATAATGCATTTAGCAAAAATCTGCTAATTTTTTTAATATATTTCAGAATTTTAAGGGAATAAATTTTTAACACATTAATTATTTTATATTATGAACGGCAATTTACTTCTATAAAAAAGGGCAAATCATAAGTAATATATAATTATCATAAATTTTAATATTAAAAAAACTGTTTAAAATAGTTTATAACATTAACATTTATATTTAATGGGAAAACAACTAAATAGTGGATTATGGTTCTATAAAATGTAGAAATATAGATAATTCCTCATTTTATTATAAAATTATTTTGAACTCTGTGATAAAAGAAATTATTTTTTAACAATCAGTTATAGCTTTACTTCTTTAATCGACAAAACACAACTGGATTAAATTAGGAAAAAAAAACACGTAACATCTGTGTCTTTTTAGAATGACTATATTTATATATTTATTAATGAAGAAATATAAATAAGTAAAGCATTTCTTCACTTATTAATTTCGTAAGAGTACTCTCTCCTTTTTTAACAATATAAATTGGAAAAAATGCATTTTTAAGAGATATTTACAAAGTTATTATGAAATATGATTATTAATAATGTATATGGATCTTGTTTGATATTTCAAAATTTCAATCATTAAATATTTTCAATTTTACAAATTTTTAAAATTTTCCGCACGTTTCCAACTTTTTGATTAATTATTTATAATGTATGTGAATCAGTAAATTAGAGTTATACGTAATACATTGTACAAATATTATGCTACTTTCTGTTGTATGGTTAAGATTTATGTAAGCATTGAGGTTATTCATCATATTCAAATTAATTTCACATATACTTCATAAATACAAAATATTTCGTCTTGAATTATGCTGCATAAAGGGATATCTAACTTACATAAAAAAAAGTTGTTGTGTTGTTGCTGTTACTTATCCCACCTGATCGTGACAGAAATATCATATCAAGACCCGCGAAATTCATCGCAGTAAGTGGTTAAATTTTTACGCATATTGTTCGCCCTAGCTTTGAGCACCATACCTATGACAGTACGACTTTGCCCAGTTTTCCCCCAATTTTGAGAGGGAACACCCTGGGGACATAAAAAAGGGAAATTATGTAGTAAATTTACTTCATTTCCCTTCTAAAGTTTATTATTTTACGAAAATAATATATCTTATGCAAAACTGAGTTAAAGAAACCAAAGTACTCTATGTTGAAATTAGACGTGCATATAATGTATGTAAATAAGTAAAATAGTAAGATTACTATTTCATGGTTAATAAGAACATATTTTAGGATAGCAGTCGCATATCTAATGTAACCAATAGTTCCATGCAATATTGCGATGCATGAATAATGATAAATATTTCTGTTCAAGAAAATGTGACATCAGAATCAGCATCTTATTAATCAGATTTTTCAAAATTGATAAAAATTTACATCATACTTAATTTATGATAATTTCTTAGCATAAATAACTTCATTTATTAAAAGCCGCAATTTATCAGAAAATATTTTTTTTCAACTTTGTACAGACATCTCACCCTCCCCGAAAAGTATTACTGTATAAACAATCTTTGTTTCTAATTTCAAACATCTATCTATGTATATATAAATGAATGTTTGTATATATGTCCTCGCTTCCACTCCAACACCGTTCAACAAATAACTATAAAATTGGCATGTATATGTTTTCTTTTTGTGGAGAAGGTTTTTGTGCAATCTCTTTGATGCAGTTTCCCACCAGGTGGCACTACAGCATATTAACTTCTGCACTGTTCAATCAATCGCCATGTTGCCAACATGGTCATCAAAAATGATGCCAACTTGGATCTATTACCAACATTTCGCTATGTTTCCATTGAATCGCCATTATTATGTAAGGAACCACGTTGCTTGCGAATATTACAATTTTAACATAAAATAAATACAAAAGAAAGTAATCCTAACTTATTACACATCCAGGTATAAATTATTTACACTAATTTAAGAGTTCATCGCACAAAATTTGTAATAAGGTGTTACTTTTGCTGAGCAGATATCAGCTTAGGAAGATGTTTTCAAAAATCGACCCACAAGAGTGTTACGGATCATTATAAGGAAATGCCTTTTTATAAGCTATTAGATCTACAGACTTAAAAATTAACAAATATTGTTTTTTGTTCAGCTGAGATATGCAAAAAGCTTTTTTTTGTTTTGTTTAATTTGTAATTCACGTGAAACTTAATCATTAAAAAATTCTTTATCCTTCAATCAGTATTGTTTAATTTTCCAACTCACCCGTGCGAAGAATTGGTATACCAGCTAGTTAAACATAAAAAATTTAACATCAAACAAGATGTATAGGTAAGCAATATCCCTTTATGAAGCAAGGATTGGCACAATTCAACAAAAATACAACACATTTAAAAAAGCAATTTAACAAATGAGCTTTATTGAGGACTATACCCACCTATACTTGTTATGTATTGAAAGCTATCGATTTTTCGTACAACACATTAAATTGATTTCGAAGAAGAAACAATGGTAATACATGGTGCGAGGAATTCTTATTCTAACTCCTTTAATGATCTTGAAAAAGGTAATCAATTGTCTGCCATAATTGCTCTAAAATACTGTATCGGATTAAGTTCAGAATCTCGAGTGGTAATTGGATTTGCTCCAAATTTTTATTTTGAAAATTTTCTCTAACATGTTTAACTTATCAGGCTGGTCATTAATGTCCATTGGTATGAGTTCCTCAAAATAATATCAGTTTGGAGAATGGATTTCTCCTTCTCAACATATTTCACAGTAAGAGTTTCAGTATAAAGTAGATGCAGGTCAGTGCGACTACCTGGAGAAATGCCATCACAAATTAATGATTTCATAACTTCAATAACTTTTGACTTTCAACAACACTTGATTGTCAGTATGTGGTGCTTTATCCCTTTAAGATCCGAAATATTTTTATCTTTAAATACCAAATTCTTCTCGTTATTAACACTTTATTGATCTCAATGACACTGGAAAAAATATTTAAAAAATGTTCGCATCCACCCTTTTGAAAAGTAGACGTTACCCACATAATCGTGCGTTTTGGGCTTTACTTGAGAAACCGTCACCTTTGAAATTTTATAGTTATACATTTTTAGCTCTAACTCAGCGTTTCTCAAACTGTGGGGGACGCGAGTATTTTGGGAAGTCGAAAACAAAAAACTATTTTAAAAAATTATTAATTTACTCAAAATAAATAAAATATATTCTGATATAATGAAAATTAAAATACACATTTACACTGATGTAATACACTTATAAATATATCAGAACTGTGCAATGTATTTTATAATTAATTTAAGAACTAAGTTAAGAATACTAAGTTAGAAAAATTTTAATAATTACCAGTTAACCCATGGGCTTGTCATTACAAAATTATATACAAGAAATAACACTTATCTTGATAAAATTTGTACGGTTTATAATTAATACCATAAATACCGATTAAAAATTACGCTATTCGATCACCAATGCCACCGTTTTTTTACAAGTAGGTGAGCGTATGTGGTGTATTGGGGTGGGTTCGAAAAGGAGTAACTAAACAAATCTGTCGCAAATTCTCTGTCAAGGTTCTTTTGTTGTATTCAAAAGACTTCGGGATAATTTTGTGAATAGCATTGCAAAGATGCCCAGAAAAGATCGTACTTCAGAAAGACGTATATGTACGTACAGGACAATTAAGGCTCTGGCTGAGGCGTAAACGTTTATATTCGCCGGGGGTACTTAAGAGGTTAATGTCGTATTGTAGGTTTAGCTTCGAAGTATATTATTATTAAATTCAATACATTGTTATTGTATGGAGGAGGGGGGCGCAATGAAAATTATGATAGCATATTGGGTTGCATATATTGAAAGTTTCAGAAGCACTGTTCGAACTTGATAGAAGAAACAACTAGAATTTTTACAAATAAGGAAATTATTGATTAATAGTTAATTTTGTTATTTACTGTGAAAATCTTTAAAGCATGTTTTGTTTCTGTGTGTGTGTGACAAGCATATGCAAACATTACATTTTTCGCAACATGTTTTCGAACTGCTTTCGCAGTTTTCAAATCTGCACGAGGCCTTGAAATGCCATCAACACATCGAAAATGGCTATACGTCATGCCTTTTATCCTAGCAGGGCATTTTATAAGGTGTATTACAACCCTTCGTACATTTTTCTGGAGAATTACAACATCTTCTTCATCGTCTATTAAAATACTTGTGTTAGTAGGTGGAAATGCTGCTAGCGCTTCACAGCTATTGCTATAAATTTTATTAAATTTTGAGAGATCCATTTTTATTTTTTGAAGGACTTTTATTCGATATTGCATCTTGTTTGTACTGAAACCTTGAATTTGCTACAACTAAGGATTCTAGAGACTTTAATAGTGAAGATGATCGAAAATTGTGTATTTCTATTATTACAAATATTTCCATGTCTCTCTTCATCGTTCCCATCTGAACTTGATTCTCCCTCGAGTGTACGAGATTCATGTTTTGTGCGCAGCATAGTCATCATCCAAGATTTCATAATTTGATTTATTCATTAATTACAAAATTTCTTTTTGTGTGATATATATTTTCTTTTTAGACACTTGAAAAAGTTTTTGGTTAAAAGTTAGCACAGTATTCCATGAAAAATAATAAAATGTATCAGAAAATGTATTATTTAAAAAAATTTAAATTATACCACATCTTACCAACTTCTACTGAAAAACCAAGTTTTTTTAGGGAGAGTAGGAGATATGATTTCAGATATCTGTATAGAAAAGTAAAATGCCATACCCCTCAAAAAATGGATGAAAAAGAAAATTAATTGCAAAAAAGAGAGAGAGAAAGAAAAAAGGGACTCGTCCATGACAAACCCCGAGAAAATAAAGTATTCATTTTATAAAAATACGTTTCAATTTTATTTAAGCTCTCATCAAAATTATTGAAACAGAAAAGAAAACTCGTATGCCAAGCACATAACCTTTACAGTTGCAATGCCTCAAGTTACCACCAAGTCGCACGATCGTGCGCGTAACGATATCCTGAGTCCTACAAGCAACAAACTCAAACTGAGTGACGCAACAGCCTATGAGGGCCAGGGCCTACTGTGCCCACCCAAGTATACGTGACCATTGGGCGCTGAGGTGCATAAGCAGATTCCCAATCAGTCTGAAGCGAGACCCCCAATGTTTGAGTCCCCAAGCAAGCTTGGTACTCATTTATCGACCAACTGCAGTAGGGATGAAATCCTGAGTCGACCTTGCCCCATCCGGGAATTGAACCCGGACCTGTGATGTGGAAGCGCAATACGCTACTCTCAACCACTGGGCCTCACAAGCAACATTAATAGAGTATAATTAATATATTTTTTTCTTTTTTACTATTATTTAAATAAACACGTGGCAGAAACTTGGACAAAAATGTGTATCCAAGCAATTAGAAATACATTGATAATTATCTTTTTAAGACAGATAAAAAGATGCGTTTTGGTTGTATTTGTAAACAAAGTAGATTTGCCAGCTGAAAGTAAGGCATGAACTACAACCACCGTCTGTTGATAAAAAATGATACTTTACACTTTCTGCTAGCTCGCTCAGTCGTTCGGTTCGGACTTTTCTCACATGCGACTATTCCAAAAATAAAGACGTATTAGAATATCTATCCCACACGATTGGGCGTGTTGGGTCTTAAAGTGTTACTTTTCTAGTGTCGGAGAATGTTTTATCTAAATTACTCTGCGAAAAAAGTAGTACTCGTCGGTGAAAACTGCGGAAAGCTATTGATGAATGGACCAGGAAACGAGTTAACATGTCCAGCTGCAACAGAATCTTTTATGCCATCATTCAAGAGGGACACACAGATGTAGTCATCTGGTACAACCCTTCCTTGGTAGACGTTTGAATACTGTGATAGCGATATTGTACTCGGTTTTGTGTTCTAAGGCTCTGGAGCAAAGCTCCCCTTTTGTACTCTTTAATGTGGTGTAGGGGAAGCAAGCTACGGTGGGTTTGCAATAGGTTTTACTGACACTTAGTCTTTGGATTCAAACTGATTGCATAGTTTTTAGATCACAATAGGAAATATTTTAAAACCTTCATCAACTATATTGTGTAACGGCCTTCCTTTTCATCCACCTTTATGAATCACGTACTAATTGACGTATTCTGGGCATAGTTAACAATATCTTAGTAACTACAATTGAAGATCACCCTCGAAAAAATACCACAAATTACAAAAATTACATATTCGCCATTCCTCCGACAGTCATGTCAACAACTAAAACTTTTAATATATATATAGATATATATGTATTTTATAAAAATAGATAAGAAACAGTTTTACCATTCTTCGTGCAAAGGAAACTAAGTAAAAAGTTTTAAATAGTTATTACATTTAAAATATGATAAAATTACTGATTTCCTTCAAACAATAATTTTATTCAGCTCGTCATAAAACAGTGAAGTTATTTTTAATGTCAAATCAGATTAGAAATATCTGCTATTTGTGAAAAGAAAAGAAAGTCATCATTCTATTAGAAATATAGAATTATTTTTTTATTTATAAATACCCATAATATATATTCTTTATTTTAATACAAAAACTATTCCTTTTTTTTAGTGTCCAATATTTTTAAGCAAGATTGCGCCATTACTGATTCAGTAAGTAATTGTATACCTTGGGTCTCCAAGAAGGAATTTTATGAAAAACTATATTTGTCTGAGATTTTACTTTTCGTAGTCCATCTCTATTGATAATTCTAATATGGGAACTAAATTATCCACCTCAAGAAATTACTGATTCAGTAAGTAATTATATACCTTGAATATTATACTTACTGAATCACCATTACTGATTCAGTAAGTAATTGTATACCTTGGGTCTCCAAGAAGGAATTTTATAAAAAACTATATTTGTCTGAGATTTTACTTTTCGTAGTCCATCTCTATTGATAATTCTAATATGGGAACTAAATTATCCACCTCAAGAAATATCGTTACTCATTTTGCACTAATTCGATAAATTTATATTTATTGCTTAAGAAGAGGTGGAACAATGAAGGCCGTGTAAATAGTTATTGGAGCTAAAGGCATAATTGTGATAAATTTTATTGATATTACTTTTCCCACAAACACAGAATTTGCAATATTTACACAAGTTACGTTTCAAAATATTAGAAGAAACTTATGTTCTTAGAAAATATTTTTATACTCCAGTCATAATGACTTAGATAAATAAGTTGGAATAATTAGGAGATGTATTGTCAAAAAAAGGGCCCAGCACAATTCAAATAAAATATATTATAAATAAAGTATGAATTGGAAATTCATTAGATTGATTAAATAAATCTTTGTTAATTAATAAATGATGCCTAATTTCATTTCGTGGTTTGAACTGTAAGACTGACTTAGCCTAAGGTTAGTAAAGGGGAAAAATCAATATTTAATTATAAGATAATTACTTTCTTAGGTTTATTTAATTTGTCTTAATTAGTATTTAGTTGTTAATTTTTGCTTCCTGCTGCCTCGATGAAATTTGATTGATAGCAGTATATACAAGAACATTTTTATTTAATACTTTAGTGAGATAAATGAATTTGGAGTAAATGCATAATGTATAATATATTGTTATGGATAATAGAAATATTTAGACATGGCGCAAAGTTGAAACATTGAAATTGTAGATTTCTTCCATAAATCTTACATAATAAACATCAAGGAAATTTAAACATTTTATTAAAATTTAAATCATTTTAGAAGCATTTTGAAATACTGATATTTTATAAAGTATTGAACAAAAAAGTAACGAAATGAGGGTTCAGTTTTGTGAAATAAAAGAATGTAGTTAACGTTTTATGTGTATTCAATCATTTTACAAGTTTTAATAAATTAAATATCCAAGCATTTGTTTGTAATATTTTACTTTAACTCTTAAAAAGTTCTAATAAATGTTTTTACATTTTATACATTTCTTAACCATTTGTTTATCAGACTTTGTAATTTACTATAGCAAAATTTATCATAAATAACGTATTTATCCATATAAAATCACCTAGTTAATCTCATAAACTTACATCATCCTGGGAATTAGTTTAAAATTCTGCATCGTTTCTTTAAAAGGTACCAAAATAAATATTTTACATTTTCTCCTATTCCACTTGATGCTGTTATGTATCTTTATATTATTTGTTAAAATTTCTAATAATTTGTATTCTTCAACCCCTGCATTTTAAAGCTGTGCGTAATCGACGAATTTATTTCTATTTTTTTTATATATTGTAATTGCTTTTATTTTTCTATCTTATTATTTCATTTTACCCTGTGAAAATCAGAATTGGTTACAGCAGTGATATTTAAGCTGTGGAGAGCACCTCTCTAGGGAGCGTGGTAACTCATCGAAGGGGCGCGAGCACATTGGAAAGTCGAAATAAAAGATTATTTGAAAAATTTATTAATTTACAGGAAAGAAGCAAGCAAAATAGATTTTTACACACAGAAAAAAAATATAATACACTTTTCATGGTTATTGCAATTATATAAAAGTGCATGTTATTTAAAATTTAGGACAAGTAACATGTTATTTATCCTTTTAAATTAAAACAACACAATATTTATCCTAGTAATTTAAAGTAACTTACTTTTAAGATGTTTATTACTTAGAAGTAACACATACAAAATTAATATACTGATAATTTTTACCGTTTTATAGTTAAGGTCGTATTCTAGCTTTAGCTACAGTGTACATTATTATTGTATGGAGGGGTGCGCAAGGAAAATTATTTTTGAAATTAAGTCGCAGATTTTGAAAGTTTTAGAATTACTGGGTAACAGAATTAAGAAGAATCCAAGGTTTGATGCACACATTCAAAAATTAGTAAAAAACTTTTGATTTGTTTTGCGAAAATTGTCTCACCCTTTTCTAAACTTGTAACCGATATTTACATTTCAATTGTAACTGACTACCCAAAGCAGTAGAAGTGCCCTCTAGTGACCAAATATCTTCAATAAAGGCCCAGTGAGGAGATAATGTGGTCGCTATGGAAACCATTAATATTCTCTGCCCGTTATTTTTGTTAATGATATGTGGTGTCTTTGTGTAACCTTACTTAAATTAATAAATAAGTGTTACGCTAATGCAGTGTTCACATTGAACCCAATCCCAATTTATTACTTTTAATTTAATCTAACTTCCAATTCTTTTCAAACTTTATTAGCCCACAATCAGAGATCCTTTTGATCTGAAGAAGAAAGAGGGAATTAAATGCATAAGTATGTATTTTTACTACAAATTAAACGTAGAATTTAATATAATTGAAAAAATAACTTGGGTCTAATGCTTCTTGAATTATCCAGAGTAATATTCGACACACAAAGGTGTGACTCAGAAAAATACTAAAATCCCTCTTCTTATAAGCCTCTCTTTATATTTTTTTGGAAAAAAGTCTTCAAGAGTTTGAAAATTTTGAATTATCTGAACTTGTTAACTTCTTTCTCATTACTTCTACTTCTTAAATTATCGTTTTTATAGACTTTTCGGTGAAATAGGTATGAGTATTTTATTGTGAAAAATTTTAATCTTATAATATTTAATCAAACAAAAAAAATGGCTAGATTATCCAGACTATTGTCATCATTCAGTGGAAAAGGTTCTGTAAGAAGAAAAGGAGGAATTTACAGAAAAATTATTGGAAATGAAATTAAATAGTATACTTTCGAAAGTCATATATTATCATTGATTTAATGCACAATAAACTGGCTGCACGTTCTTGTTGGTGATATCTACCTGTATTCAATTCTAATTATTTCAACCTTTTAATTAAGTTATGGGGTTTTTATCACCCAAATAAATTATCTCTGTGAAATTTTTATTAAAATACATAATTAGTTTGAAATCAAAATCATATTTCTTTGTTCTAAACAACAATTTTTTTAAATATTTCATTTATGATAAATTATTCGGATGCAAATTAGCCGAATTTAAAGAGATAATTTATTGATGGAAATCCCTCAATTATACATTATTTTTTTTTATAAAACTTTTCAGGAAAAATGAAAAAAATATTGGTTTAAGAAAAAAAAATGAAATTATTGTTTTTGCTCTGCTGCAAAACATATCAATAATTTTTAAAAAATCAAATTCTAACTTTTCTAAATCTGAATATATATTTCAATAATAAAACCAAAATATTTTTTCCCATTAACTTCTTTCGGGCAGTTTTGACAGATTTCTATTTTTTTCAAATAAAGAATGAAGAAGAGAAGGACTATATTTCTCATATTATTTTAATAATAAATTACCATTTATTTTATATCAGAACTTAATTATTCTCATTAGATATTCGTGATTCCGATTTATTTATTTTAAGAATCATTGACTTTTAGAGCATTTTCTCTTGAAGTTTTCGCAACATTATTTTTAAAATAAATCATAAGACACTTATCGACGCCTCATGTGCCCAGACAAAAAATGCTCGTGTTGGTATATTTAAAAGAATTAAGACATAAGAACAAAAATTCTTGAAAAAAATCTATAACTTAAAATGCATAATGCCTTTGATATATGCCATCTATAAGCATATTTTCGTTTCTATAATCATATCTAAAATGCTTTCCTATTTTCTAATGCTGTCCAGCAGCATCTAATTATCTCAAAGCAATATCTCAAGCTTTAAATTCTAATATATATATATATATATATATATAGCGCCCACTTCACTGGGTTTTTCATGACGTTTTACAAATATATTCTGCTTACCTGTTTGAATATTTTGAAAAACATTCTCTTAAATTGAAAAGAATAGGACGAATTTCTAAACTTTGAGCGGAGTTAACTGTTACGCTCCCATAATACCTCCCACTTAGTGTATTTCTGCAAAACTCATTTTTAGTGTATCTCTACTGAACAAAATATACATGCATGTCAAATTTAAAGTCTAAGTCTAATAGTTGAAAATCTGAATTTTTTTTTACTGATAAGCCACGTAACTCCCTTTGAGAATCGATTTCCGTAAGACCCGTTCTTAGCAAATATCAATTCACAACAACAACAACAAAACATGGATATCAAATTTCATTACAGTAGGTATAGTAGTTTGAAACTTTGTATCTTTTTATCTATACGCCCCAGTGATTTTTCGCTTCCCCCACAGAAGTCAATTTCCGTAAAATCAGTTCTTATCGGATCTCTATTCATCAAAAAAAAATCTGCTTACAAAATTTCAAGTAAGTGAATCTAACGGTTGAAAAACAGGATTGCTTTATCTATAACAACCCTCCTTTAACCTTCTCAATTTTCTTGAGGGCCGATTTTTGCACAAAGCCCGTTCTTACAAGAAATCTACTCTATGAAAAGAGCCTTTCTGTGAAATTTCAAGTCTACAGGTCTAATATTTCAAAAATGAGAGTTTTTATCTATCACCTCTTAAGTTCCTTCAACGCCTCTTATGAGGTTTCACCAAACATTTTTGTAGTGGTCCTCTACTTCATAAGAGAAATATTCCAACCAAATTGCAAGTCTGTAGATCTAATAGTTCCGAAGATATCGTAATAAGTAAGTGATAAGTCCCCCCCCCTTTATATATATAGAGAGAGATGTTTCCTCAAACCATATCATGCCAGGCACTTGGAAGAAAATTATAATTTTCTGTAGGCTGTAAAAAATGTATTTTTCTCATTCTACGTATGCATGTAAAATAAAAATAAATTATAATTTTTTTAATGGGTACAGGTGGTCCTTAAAACAAAACAGTGGCGTAATCCAATATTATTCGATTGTATGGAGGTGGAATGGAAGAAAATATCTTCAGAGTAGTCCAATGGCACATTTTTTTTTGTTTTTGTTTTTGTAAACAGTTGTTTGTTTTGATGCGCTGGGATTTAGCAGGCCATTTTTCTTTGTCTGTTTTTCGTGTTTATTTACAATAATACTAAACTTTCGGGAGTTTGTTTGTATAAGCTTTGGAAAGTATTCGAATTCTTAACTTTAAACAGTCTTATGAAATATTTTTCCTGATATAAAAATTTCTTCTTTTTTGGTAAAAGTATATAGTATACTTCCAATAAACTTACATGCATAATTTTAGAATATGTCAGGATAAGGAAGAACAATCGATATAAAACATTTAAAAGCGACTCTTTTAACCCTTTATCTACCGACGGTACTTATAAATACCACTCACTTTAAAGTTACATAGAATAATCATTTTTGCGAATACTCAGACGATGCTTAGCAGAAATATTCTTATAAATCCACTCTTTCAAGATATATGGCAACACGGATTCTATGATGAGTATTTCAGCGCGGAAGGCGAATAGTTTTATAGCAGAAATTACGTTTTCTGATGATATCTTGATTGAATTGCTAAGATTGTCATTTTTGTACCAAAAAAGTAGTTGATGTCAAAAGGTGTCTTATTTTTTATATGTTAAGGAAGACCTTCGAAAACGATTCGACTGTTTGTTTTAAGACAACAGTGTATATAATTAATTTTACAGTTGAACACCTTGTGGTACTTATAATTACCGACAGCACACTTGGAGAAAAAACTTTTATTTCGTCCGTGTGGTTTATTGTTGTGTTCTAGAGTTATTACTATAGTGTAATAATCCTATGCCGTTTTTGGCATTTCTTTTAACTTAACCTATTTATTTTGCTTTTTATTGTATTATTTACACGTTTTCAAAAAATTTTGAATTTTGAATCTAAGCTTGTTTTATTTTGCCACACATTAATTGAAATATCTATTCTTATTTAAAAAAATAACAACATTTTAATTTTTTTAGGTGTAACTGAGATTTAACAATAATATGAGATTTTCAAGGTGCTATTATTATTATTATTATTTCCTTTTCCTAGAATGTCTAGAAAAAAGAAACCCTGTCTTCAAGAGGCTTTGAAATTATTACAAAACCTACTATCTGAAATCAATGATGTACTAACACATGATTTTTCTGATGAAGAAGTAAGTCTCAACAAATTATCTGCTGGAATTTTCGTTAGATTAAGGATGCTTTCAAGGTGAGACATTTAGAAATGCATCGTCTTAAATGGTACTAAAAAAAATATCATAAATAAAATTTTTTAAATAATAAATTCTTTAAAAAATAAATATAAATATTTTGATGCTGTAAAATATTAGTGTTTTCTGGATATTTAGCATTTTTAAGAGATAAAACTGCGTTAAAAAAGTCATTCGATCTTTTCGTATTATGAGAATATTTGAGACTTTTGAGGATTGACGGTACCATTTAATTAATTAGCTCTAACGAATTAAATTTCCCAAAATTGAGTATTTTATTTATGTATATCCCCTAATTTTCAATGTAATGATTCAAAAAAAATAGTACATGAAAAAGTTTGCAGTAAATCATAATGTGGTAGATAATGGTCTAAAATTACATATTTTGACATTATTATTTTTTTTATTTTTCATAAACCAGTAAATTTTGCTAATAAAGTACACTTTGCGCAGTAAAGTGCAAAGTGCATCATAGCAAAATCATGAAAACATTTTACTATGATATTAGTGTATTTTTTTTAAAAATAGCATAAAATATGATAAAAAAAAGAATTAAATTAATCACTTTACTTTCTTTTTCCTACGAGATAAATTAAAATTGTACAGAAACTTCTACAACCTTATATTTAAACTAAAATGAACTAGAGACAAAGAGAGAGAGAGAGTTTTTGCATACCTTAAATATTAAGCCCATTTTTATGTAAGTATTTTTTAATATTATAAAAATATAAAAAGATTTAAAATTATAATTTCTTTAGATATAAGGCTACAAAATATACTATATTGATCCCATTCACAAAACTGAATTGCACAGAATAAAGATATAAGAAAACAATATTCGTTTTTAATACCATAGCCCTGCAACGGCATTGTTTTTCTTTAATTTGGGAGAAAATCCAAAAATTGTAAAGTGAAAAATTTTAAATTCGAGCTTAAATTTTAATTTTGTTTTGCATCAAAATACAATTTTTGCACCTGAAGTATACCATTTTCGTAAGCTGGTTTCTCTATTTCCATAAAATGCTCGTGTATGATTTTTTCTCTTTTTCACAGTCTTACGGGCTTCTTTTGATGAAGATCCAAACTTATTTTCTGACCCCCCCCCTCCCTTATTCTCGGACTCTCAGCCTAAAAAGCTGAAATTATAAGTAAAAGAACCTAATTAAAAACCGTATGTTTCGTAATATTTAGACAATTAGCTATACCGTAATAAAATGACACTGTTGCTTCATTTACACTTATATCAACTATTTTGGATCATCCTGGTATTTTCAGTCAGCACTTACAAACTGTAAAATTGGTTCTTTTAAGCTCCAAGGCATTCTACCCAAATGACATTTTTAATAGCTTGGGGAAGGATAACTTAGTTAACTAAAGTTTGAACTACATTTGTAACATATATAAGGATAGTACTTTTATCCTTATTGAAAAAAAAGCATTGAGTGTGTGTATGTGCGATATTCATTTTAGTAAATGAAGGAAAATTTGCACCAACCTGGCATATGTAGGGCAACGTTTCATCAATGGACTAAATTCATGTGACGTCATAATCACATGATAATTTTAAACCACGTGTTTTTAGCCAATCGAGTTCAAAAACACATGTGATGTCATAGTCACGAGAAATGCAACTATCCATTTTCAGCAAATCAGTTCATGCACTTCGTTATTGCCAAATTACGCTTTTTACAGAAACTTTTTTTTAAAAAAATTAATATTTGTCACTTTATTTAAAAGTACATGTATAAAACAAGACTTTTTCTTTAATTTTAAAATCTTTCTGCAGAAATTTCTTTTTATAACTCTTGAGCATCTTTACCCAACTATGCAATTTGAAATTTTACCTAAGTTTTACAAATAGAATAAAAAGAACGAGCTAGTTTATTGTCCGTTTTGAATTCAATGTAGAACACGTGTTTATATTATCATGTGACCGTCATGAATTTAGTCCACTGCTGAGAACGCCAACAACATTATATAACCCCATATCATATAGAATATTAATATCTTATCCCATACCTGAACAGAGTTTGGAAAGTGGAGTGCTAAAGGCGTCGATCTTTTAACCCAACCTTATTTCGTCGCCAATATCTCTCATGTTACTTCAAAGTGCAATGAAACAAAACAAGTATTCAATCAACAGAAACAAAACATAAATAAACTGAAGTTTTGATTGTTCACAATCTTTTTAAACGAAAAGTCTCTATCAGCATTGATATTTTCATTGTTTATACCATAAATATACTACCGGATTTCGAATCCTTATTGCCTTAAAATATTCCTAACATTCTTCATTAGGTTCAAATATTTTTTAACTGAAGTTGAATTTTAAAGTTACTCTTTCTTTAATCCTCAATAACCAAATCATCTTTGTTCAATTTTATATGATTAAGTTCAGAGCGACAGAAATACATATATAATAAAATCATAATAAATAATAAAATCATAAAGTAATCATTGTAAATAATAAAAGCATAATAAAATCATAAGAAATAATAAAATCATAATGAAATTATAAGAAATAATAAAATCATAATGAAAAGAGATTATTTCCATTGTCTACTCCATTAAAACCAGACGAATTGCAATTAAAACCAAACCCTGTAAAAAATCGCCGTTTAAAATATTAAATAAGCACATGCTACATTAATTTATATTTAAGATACAGGTCAATATAAAATGAAATAACTTTTGATTAATAAGTCTTTAATTTTAATTAAAATATTCAAAAGAATTTATATCCAGATTATCTATGCATGTACTTCTGTCCTTACGGCGATAAGAAAACATGGAGTTGGGTAAAGAAAACAAAGTTCAGAACACATGAGGTGAAATATTCACAGGAAACAGATTAAGAACGAAATTTTATAGTTTTTGCAAACTATTAATTTACACATATCGTCTTAAAAGAAAAAGGTTCTAAATTTTATTGATCGTAACAAAACTAAAAGCAACATGGCAAAAGCTGTAAGTAAAACTAAAGTGTAACAAATGTAATTTTAGAAGTAATAAAAGCCATTAAGATAAATTTTACGTATCCAAATTTAAATCTATATAAAGTACAATAATATAAAATGTATTTCTAATTCACTAATCTCGGAAGATAAACTTTTGTGTCCGTTCCGAAAATTTTATTCTTATGAATAGCATTGAAAAATAAAATATATAGTTCACTCTATTTCTTAAATATATCTTTGAGCAACTGTCGGAATTAAATGCAGGCTTATTAAAAGAATAAATTCATAGAACAAAACAAATTTGCATAAAAATAAATTAATAATTAAACTTTCGCGATTATATCAAAAGTACTTTGTGTATATAACAATTATTTCGATGGATAAAAAAAACTTGAATATTGTATTCGTTTTTCGTACTCAAGTTCTACTCAATACTCAATACTCGTTTTTCATACTCAAGACAAGACCCAATGATTCTTAGAATACTATTTGATAAATCATTTGCATTGATCATTATTTCCAAATTATGCTAATTATCATGTATCACCATCAATTATGCCACAATCCAAGTAGAGAGTACATATAAAAACATGCCTACAAGCATTCTTCTTATAGTTTTTCATTTTTCTCTAATTTCATTTTTCTCTAATCGAGTATGCCACAATCCAAGTGGAGAGTACATATCAAAATATGCCTACAAGCATTCTTGTTATAGTTTTTCATTTTTCTCTAATTTACAGTTCCTTCTGCATATCAGTAACCTATATCTATACAAAACTTATTAGATCATTTATGATATTTACTACTTACAAATTCTTGTTTTCTTAAATTACATAGAAAGGAATATGCATGCAAATTTTTTTAATTTCAGCATCATTTATGAATATAAATTTTAGTAATTTTGCAATTCATTTTTCATATTTTATTATTTAGAAAATATATTACAAATTCGATGCCTAAATTGTAAAATGCTTAGGAATGCCTAGCCCTTTAATAGCATGCATTAAACATATTTTTCGCCAAAGAAAAGATCTTAAAAATAAAACTAATTTATCTTGTAGAATTCCCTTTCTTAATCAATATCAGTCTCAAATTTATTTTAAAATGTCATCACAATAAAATACCCTTCAAAGCGGTCATGTGAGATAAAAAATCAACAGCATTACTTCTTGCTCAAACTATTAAAAAGAGACGAAATCAATCCGTATTGGGCTTTATTAAGATACTTATGATATATTAAGGTGATTTACATTTAGAAGACAATTATTTCAAAGCATCAAAAACTGTTGAGCTATTTACTACTAATTGTAAGTAAACAGCGTTACAATTCTCTTCGTCAAAAATGTCTTTACTTTCATAGGAAGAACAACAGAAACGTTTTAGAACTATTTACGTATTTCAGAGTTAAAATAGCTTCAAGGCAATTAAGTGCGATGTTCGTCCCGCTCTAATGCGCACACTGAAATAGCGATTTAATTTGGTCTTTGAAAACGTGATATTTATTTGTCTAGCTTTCAGAAGAATGCAGACTATCAAACATTTAATTACTTATATGTATTCTATTGAAATGTAAAAATAATTTTTGAATGCATTGTTCAAAATTTTGCTTTGCTTCAATGCTAATGCATTTATTAAATTAAGTCATGTTTGTTCCACTGACTTTCATTACACCATAAATATTTACGATTGATATACCATAATATCGTTTTTATATTAGATTTTAAAGTATATGCATATTTTATGCATTGGTTCTGCTCATTTTATTTTAATTTTTTTCCATTGCATACGTATAAAATCTTATTTTAATATTCTATATTCGAAAAATAGAATATATAATACACGTAAACAGAATAATAGGGAATTTCAGATTTTGGATTTAATTGAAATCATAAGCATCATTACTTTATTTATAAAAAAAATTAAAATTTAACTAATCTCTTACCTTTTAAGTGTATGAGAAAAAATCAGTCTCGAGTGCTAAATACTTTTTAAAAAAAGGTATGTAAGCAGGACTTAATTGTATTTTAAATAAAATTTTCACCGGGAGAATTTTTTTTTCTTTGATATTTATTAAACATAAATTTGTTTATTCAAACACTTATTTAGGAGTGCTTAAAAAAATCTATTTTTTACTTAAAATTTTCTTTTGAAATTCAAAACTTTGATGTTTAGCATTTTACAAAGATCCTGGTTCATCATCAAAATAATTATATATACAATTAAATGGACTAATATGTTAAAGGAAAAATAATCAAACGGGCTGATTCAAAAATAAAATAATCGGTAACACATATTTAAAATATTTTATAAAAAATATAAATGCATTTAGTTTGAATACTTAAGTTTAAATTGCTTACACTAAAAAGATTTATATCAACATTAACAATGTATATTTTAATTTTTTCTTTATAATAATGACAACACATTCTTTGCAGTTAAATGAATGGTGTAAGAAGTATTGGGATATTAATTTATCTCTTTTGAATTTCTTACACAAATAAGTATATGACCCAAAAGATACAGCAGAAAAATAGAAAAGCCTTAACAATTTTATTTCGTTTTAGGGACACACGAACACAAATATAATAAATATATTTTGATAAGCCGAAATGTTTTGAACGAAACTTTTATTAAGAAATATAGGAAATATGTTATTCGTCTTTAATAGTATGTTCTGTAATGAAATTCTTCGAGTTATTTTCCCCATTTTCATTAAAAGTACCACAACTAGTAAATTCAATGAAAAATCAGAGCATATTTCTGTCTGTAAAAAAGTTAAAATTATATATTTTGTATTTTTGAAAGATATTCACTACATTTAATAAGTAACGCTGGTTTTGAGCTTTTATAGAAATTCCCTCCTCCCCAAAAATATCCACTTTCATTAGTTCATAATTCTGTGAAGAAAATGTGAGAAACGAATTTAGTTATTAATAATAAAACTAATCCTTTATACAAATTGTCTCGTCTTGTTTGGCTGATGATACTACAGAATCTTGTTAAATTTTATACTTTTATTTTCTTTAAAATATTCTCCTTTATAAAATTGGATATAAAATCTATATGTGTTATTCAATAAAATATAAATATGATTCAGAATAGATTTATATTATTGGAAGTCACAACCGCAAAAAGTGTAAAAGGAATTGGAAATAATTATTTCAAATATGAAACGGATTTATTTGTGTTTTACTATTATCATAAAATTACTTATTAGATATATTTCATGAATAAGAATGAATGAATGGATTCTTTATATGATGACTTGAAGGCATTTCTTAAACATAAATTGTTTGGTTCTAACACATGATTAATTATTTTGAACATGCTGTTTTGAATGCAACACAATACTAAGAATGTTTTTTTGCTCTACAGCTATCTGTTTGTCTGAATTCGGTGCGAAATGTTTCAATAAATTAGTATCCCGTAAATTTTTAAGAGACCGAGTAAAGTAAAGAATAAAATCGGACTTGATTCTCATTGATTATCCAGTCCTATTAGCCTTCAATCTAATGTTATATGCTTAAAACAATCTTTTAGACTCCAAAAAATTATTTTAATTTTATTGTTTAATTGATAAGTATCAAAATAATTCCTTTAATTACATTTTACGTTTTGATTAATTTATACTTAGTATTTAACTCTGCGTTTTTGAAACACATGCAACAAGAATGAGCTATATTTCATACAAATAGTATTTTCCCCTCAGCCTATGTTTCATTTTTTTTGTTCACTGCAATAAATGTCGAAAGAATTACAATTGTCATCCGTCTTTAATACCGGTAAGCATAGAAAATCCTTCCATTGTTACAATAAAACATGCACTGAGAAATTATTTTATTATGACTACATAATCAGTGTGTAACGGGCCACTTTTTTAATCTTTAATACAACTTTGATTCTACTTGACATGAAATCTACAAAATATTGATCGGGATATTTTTTTAACTTGAAGCCATAAATGGCGAATAGTACTTTCCAATAGTGATGAAAAGGAGTCAAGATATCGTAGGATTATTTCCATTTAATTCTTCAAACGCTGTGTAATATTGAAATATGAAATTTTTGGGAGCCACAAAAGGAAGCCTTTATCATATCGGTGCATTTAAGATCCATATTACTTACTGTTTTCACTAAGCTCTATCTGCATGGTTCATCTTAAAATATGTTTCATCAACTCAGATTACTTCTCAGGTCAATAACCATTCAAGTCCTGCGTGTCCGAGTGAATTCGAAATGTTTAATCTTGTTTGTATCATACAACAATGATATTCGAATTGTCTTTTGACTTCCTAACCTATAAGAGCGTAGAACCCCGAAAATTGCATGCAGAGATGCATTGAGACGACCCTTGATTAAAATCTACTTCACTCTTACTATTTTGTTTTCTTTCTCAATTCGGTCATTCAAAACACTGTGACGACCACAATTTGCTCCTTCATACTCAGTCATTTGCCTGATATTTCAAAGTTGGGACCCTTTCACTGCAACTGCATGTGAACATTTCAAAAATACCGAGTCCCTGCTATAATCCCATATTTGAAATTCCTCAGTTCATGTGTTTACATTACATTCACAAGAAATTTTTCGATATTAACTTCTGACGAACTATCTTTTTATTGTCTCACTATCATATCCATCTAACAACAACATAGTGAAAAGCGGTAGTTTATTCTCATAAAACTGTCAGGTTGCTATAAAGAAATTGCATCTCAGTGGATACACTAATTTATACATGCATACACATCTCAATGTCACCGGAAATTCAGGATTTTAGACATTTCTATCAATTTCTAGAGAAACAGTTGATAAAGCATTTTATAGCTTTCAGCATGTAAGAAAAAAACACGAATTGACTCATATTTTTTAATATAGAGATAGAGGGGGTTGCAGTAACTTTTGAGCAAGAAAAAAAGCATCAAGAAATTGATAAAAAAAAAATGTTTCCCTGTATCATAAAAGACCAAAAATAATTATTCTATTTTGAAAAATATTTAGTTAGCTATTCTCAATATCTGTATGCATTTTCTTTAAAACAGCATTTGTATTTATAGACATATAAACAACTCCGTAAAAAATTATAAGTTTTTCCCACAGTTTTTTTTTTTTTTTTTTTGCTTGTAGTACCAATTTATACTCAATTCTAGAAAAATTATAAAACTGTCAGCAGTAAACTACAAAAAACTTACTGATTTTTTAAAATGAAACATATTGACACTCAATGAGATATGAATATTTAAAGAAAAAATATTTTAATACAAGCGTGCATATAAGGCATTTTCCAGCCATTATAAGGCACTTGCGTAAGGCAACTTATGCAATAACTTTTAAAGTGAATATTATGAAATTTCAGATTGATTCAGTATGTATATATTACCTATAAGACGAAATAGATCCTATTTCAGCTACTCTTTGAAAATAGCTGAGATCTTTCTTATAAATTGCTATTTTAATCACAAGCAACAAGTTAATTAAATTGAATTAATTGAAATTTACAAATATTATAAATAGATTTATGTTACAATTTATTTTGTGTCTTACTAAATTTTATGTAATTATGTGCACAACTTATGATTGAAAATAAAGCTTTGTGGGAAAAAATGGCTAGCGAGTAGTAAAGAAAAACTGAATAAATACAGACCTTCCACGTATAACATAGTTAATTCTACCGCGCTAAATCAAAAAGTGTTATACACGACTTTTTTATTTATTTTAATTGTTATTTTATTTATTTATTAAATTAATTATGTATGTGCGTAATATAAATCAGGTCAACATGTACCGCGATATATTGAAACCGTATTTCGTGTTGTATTGAAATTAAGTCTTAAGGTGTAAAATTTGTTCTAGTTGAAATTTCGTTCCGATAAAACATACAAATGAAGAAGTAAGTCAAATTCAAGTTTTTAATCAAAAACAAAAATGTGAAACACAACAAAAAATAAATTCACATAAATAAAAATTATTATTATAAAATAAATAGAAACGACTTATTAGGATCATAAAATTAATTCTCATCCTCACTCTCAGCAGAAATTATAGCTAATTTATCTTTTTTACCCCTCAAAGTTAGTTGAAACTTATCTACACTAGTTATTCCTCCATCATTACAAATGTTATCTGGCGTAGTTGGAATTACCTGTCTGATTCGATCTTGTAATTCTTTCAGAATTTTTCTATAAGAAGCTAAAGAACTTCGCAGTTATTTTGTAAACTTTCCACTACGTACTGTTGAAAGATCTTTTTTATAAAAAAAATCGTTTAACTCAATTAAAAAAGAATTCAAGTTTTCTGTAGGGTAATCTGTGATATAATAATCGCATATAGAATCTGTGATATAATAATCGCAAATTTTGTACTGTGTAATATAGAATCCATCTTTTAGAAGTATTGTGTTATACCAGGGACCCATGTACCTAATAATACAAACAGATGAGTGTATACATAAATCAAACTGTTAATAACATTTTTAAGAAAGAGGTCATTTCGCTGTGAATAAATTTTTATTTTTACTAGTGCCTACTCAATAAAAAGTATAAAAATGATTTATAAAGAAATGGGCCAACCAATGGAATCAATACATCACTGATTTTTTTTATATATAACATTCTCTAAGACATTTCGGGTAGAGCTTCAAAACAACATCAGAATTTAATGAGCATATTGTACACAGAATTATACTAGAAAGTAAATTATAAGGAGCTAAACAGTTGTTATACTATGTTCCGAGAAATGAAATCCTTGCTTGACTAGTATCTGAAAAACTTAAAAATAAAGGTAGCATAATTTCTCCCATTTCTGTTCCATTTACTGTATATTCATTACCAAACACGCAAGTAAAAGGCTCCAGCACGGGAGACGAACGGATCTCACAATACAACATGGTTGTACCGAATTGTCGAAAATTTCTATACCTGAATCGGTGGCTTGGGATGCTGATGCCATCGCTTGCCTTGAATAATTTTCTTATTTTCATTTACAAGTACCTTTCCAAAGAAAATTGTTTAAAAGACAATTAATGATTCTTCTTAATAGTTGAAATCTGAATTTGGGCCACGGTAGCAAAAACAAACTCAGTATCTTTCTAAATTTCAATCAATTTTATTTTTACTGTTCTTTCAGAAATGTATAACAATATCTGGTATTAATTTGAATTATTTTATTAAATTATTGTTAAATATGTTATTTTCTAGACCTTTGACCCTAGTTTTTCGTGCATGCATCTTACTTTAAGCCAAGTCTTGGATTGAAAAAAAATGTGGTTTTTACTTTACTGTATCCTTTTCATAAGAAAACAGAGATATATTGCTAAAAATATATAATATAACATTCTCTATTATTTGAAGTGAATTCAGAAATCATCACAGTTTTGATGATGATTAAAAAAATTGCTTCAAAAAGGATTTAGTTTCCCAGTCCTTTTCTAAAAAGGACTGGGAAAGTTAGGCAAAAATAGAATTCAAACGGAAGGAGAGCAAAGTTTTATACGAGAAATATATTTGCTTAGCACATTTATTTATATCTATTAAAAATCTGTCGTATTTAGCTCTAAATACAGAAGAATCAAATTTAATTGTATAAAATAAACGGTAACTTTTGCAAAAACATATTTATAAGCTTTTTTGTGACATATTTACCTCATTACACAAAATATTGAACAAATTCAATTTGATTTTAAATATAAAAATTCTGAGTTCCTTTCAAAACCTTTAGAAGAGAAAGCAATTTTATTAGTGCCAAAAGTAAAATAAATCTTCTCAACTATTTCCCCGACAATCCTCCATTAACATATTTCGGGACGAAAACAATAATTTCAGATTCACCATTTTAGGAATTCAGTGATGAAAGTTAAAGTACAAATAGTTATCTATCTATAAATAGTTTCTATTTTGTATTATCTAGCGAACTTTTTAGCAATTACCTTCAATAAATGCATAACTTTTTTTCACATATTAAATGGAAGACAATTTTTCACACACACTTCGCATATATATATATATACAGATATAACACATAAATTTTCTGTTATTAATTCTAAATTATGAAAATATTGTTGGGTATTCATATTACAATGTGACTATAACTATTTTCAAATCATAAAAAAAAATTTTTTTTAAAAGAACAGATAATATTACTATTAGCAGATGAAAGGTTAAAGCTAACTACTTGCATCCCATTGTATCAATTTTGATATATTATTGTTTTCTCCATCGATTAAACTTTTGCGAAAGAAACTATTATATTTCTATGTTATAAAGCTGTTTTTAAACATTATAATCTCATTCAAAGCATTTAAGCAACAGTTTTTTCAAGTACAATGAAAATTATGCCGACTTTAAAAATTTTTTAAAAAGAATCAAACACTTTTATCAACATAATTTGTCATTCTTTGCTTATTTAATCAATGCACATATGGCATAACTTCCATAGAAAAAATAAAAGCTATGTTCCTGTATTATGTATGCTTCATTATTAATTGCCAGCCTTATTTTCTACGCCTTATAATGATACTTCAAGCATTCTTTAAATTTACCAAAGTAATTTTAATTTCAAAATATTTTTTTCTTTGTTATACTGAACATAATATGATTTTGTACTACTTTCTTAATATACATATCACTTATAGTAATATTTCTAGAATATTAAAAATAATGAACAAAACATAATTAACCAGTTTTTTAATGAATTACCAGCCTTATTTTCTATGCCTTATAATGATACTTCAACCACTGTTACCATTTTTAAATTTAATTAATGAATTAATATTTGAAAAAACTGTATTAACATCAAATGTCACCCACTAGAAATTAAAAAAATAAAAGCAATGCTCATGTATTATATGCTTCATTATTAATTTACCGCCTATTTTCCATGCCTTATAGTGATACTCTTCAAGCATTCTCTAAAACTAGAAAAATATAATTTTAATTTTAAAATATTTTTCCCTTTGTGTGTTTTACTGAACATGATATAATTTTGTAATACTTTCTTCAATACATACCACATCTTATAAAAATATTTCTTGAATATGAAACATATTTTACACATATATGTAAAATAATGAACAAAACATAATTAGCTATATATTATTTTTGAAAAATATAAAACTGATGAAATTTTCAAATGTTACTTAGAATAGAATTTTAAAACCCTCACATTACATGCGCGCACATGCAGAAGTGCTATTGTAATGAGGGAATGAAGAAATTCACACATGGGGATTAAGTTATACACACTTGGTAACAGCCCGTGCAACGCCGGGCTATACGGAGGGGGCCCGTACAACCAGGCAAATAAATCAAAAAAATTTCGGAAAAAAGGGAATTTAAATGGCATATGAAAAAAAGAAATCACACCCAGCCCTGGACGTGCTGATATTGAAAAGTTATACTGTCGGTAAAAGCGGGCCATGCCAGCTAATTTTTAATAAAAGTAGTTTTGCTAATTTCTTCCAGAGTACTACGAGTATAAAAATTATTACTAATGATAAAATAAGTTATTATTAAGGTTTTTATATGTTAAAACCAATACATGTAAATGATTTATAAGTTTAATGTTTTTAATCCTATAAATCAATAGATAAAATTAAATCTTCCATTTCAAATCAGCATACATTTAACAATTATGGTATTAAGAACAATTAGGCAAAGAATAAAAGTATATGTTATGAATTTGAAGAATAACTTAATCGCTCATTTTCAATCCATTTGAATCCATATTACTTTAAACTCAGCTTATTTTAAATGGATTTCTTAAAAAGCGAAAATTAAAAAAAAAACGAATGAAAAAATAAATTTTGTTCAAAAAATTTCTCGTTATTTCGTTAGGAAATTGCATTGCGCATGCAATCCATGCATTTATAATTCATTTAAAGCTCAAACTCATGGTGTTTTTTTCTTTATTTTTTTTGTAATGTCAAGCATTATTTTTGTACAGTAAAACAATAATATAAAAATGTTCACTTTCCTACCCAATGCAGTTAAATGTATTAAAAATACATTTTCTCTAGCTAATGATTTCTAATTTGCTTTTATTTCTCAGTGTTTCCCTAAACAATCTTTTTTATCAAGATTACATCGTATTTTTTGACTAATATTAGTATAAAATTTCAAGAATGATTAAAAACTGTTGAGCTATACTTGCATACATAGCTCAAATTTTAACTCGCTAAATATGCAAAAATATTCCTTTTAAAAACTAAACAAATTTCTCATCTTTATTAAAAAACTTACAATAAAGTATATTTAAGACTACTTAATAACAATGTTTACTATCAAATGTGTAATAACGTAATTTTTCGAACATTTATTAGCCGAAATTACCAATAAATAATGATCTCTAGCCGTGAACTTATAAAAGTTTTTCTTATCACATCCAATGACATTTCTGACAGATTAACAAATTTTTCTCTCTTAAAAAAATATTCACTCATGAAATGCATATCAAGTTTCCATTAAAATAATTGCGCTACTGCTTCTCAAAATGTCAACAAACTTAAAGAAAAACAAACTGAAAGGAAGAGGAAAAAATCGTTTTAAGCCACAAATTTGAAATATGTCACTTTTGTTTTATCTCAGACAAACAAAGTCAAAGGGCAGTGAATCAAATTTGCATCAGGGTTCGCTTCGGATTACTGCAAAATCTTCAAAATTGATTACCCTAGAGTAATTTTTTGACATTTAATTTGACGGCAAAAAGAACAGTGTTGCGAGACTCCATAATCTTTCTTTTCGTGCTTACGCGAGAAGAGTCACTTGACAGATGTTTCGATGATGCATGTTTTATTCCATCGTTTACATCTTAAATTATCGGAAGAAGAAATAAAATATATCAGGAAAAAAAACTAAAAGTATATTACCATAAATTATGTTCGAATAAAAAAAGAAGAAAAGAACTGTTTCTATAAGTCGTTTTTGTGTTTTTTGGATAGGAATGTAAGTAATGAATATTAGAAATGCTAATGACAGCAATAAAAATGAACTTACAAATAAATCTAAAGTAAAAGAAATTAACGTCGAAATACTCGCATTTCCCATGTTTGTTTTGTTTGAATGTACTGCATATAGAAAGAAAAATAATAAATTATTGTATGGAAGTAATTTTCCTTGGGAATATTTTTAGAACATTTTTTTAATTTTGTTTTGTATATTTTATCGGGTAGTCAATATTACGTTTTTGTTCTTTTTTTGTTTCATACATTTGAGCATGTAACTTCATCTTCACATACTATCAACTAATTTAATGAAATAAAAGAATATCGATCGGTTGTATTTATTCTGTAGGAATCCTCATTTACATATGTAAATAATTTTTTTAATGCTACAATAAATAAGAATTTCTATAATGTTATAAGACAATAATGATAAATTTAATTACATTCTTACTCCTTTGAAAAGATCAGTATACTTTGATGCACAATAAAAATATATTTTATTACTTAATTAATAACTGTATTTTTAGGTCTCATATATGAGAATACTACATATGTATTTTACTGTATAAGACTGTCAACGAAGACTTGGATGTTTAGTTTGTGTTATCAAATCGATTTTAAACTCCTTTCACCCATAAAATTATTGATTTTATTCAGCACTTTAGTTACATGTGAATAAATTTTGAGATTATTTATTTAAAGAATTACAATTTGGAAGAATTATATGCAATATTTTATAACTTCCTCGTTTAAAAATATTTTGCCATGTTTTGTAAATTTATCATATAAATCTAACTGTATTTCTGATTTACTATCCCCTTATTAATTAATAAATCAAAAATAAATATAATTTTAATTTGGTTTTCTGTTAAAATGAACATTTAGTGAATGATTATTACTGATTTCTAAACGTCTTAGTTCCGATATCAGTAAAAAGGCCTTTCAAGTATTTTCCCCCATGTTTTTCTGTGGATAAAATAATTTAATTGAAAAATTAAGCACTTTTTGTTTTCATAAATGTTTTATGTTAGTTGCAAAAAATATTCAAAATGTTATAGTTTATCGTAATCCTTTTTTTTTTTTTGTAAAACTCTGAAATGTCAGTTCGTATAGTTAAAGACAATTTTAATTATTAGTGCGACTTAAGTTTTTTAAAATATGTTTAAAACTTACCTTAGATATCAGTAAAAAAATATTGCACTGTTGCAATGAAATTTTTAGTAAACTGTCTTAATTCATTCGATATTTTTTCGATGATTTAAAAAGAAAGTAATTTCAAACTGTTATTTGGTTGAAACTTTGAAATTCAGACCTACATTTTTATTTTGTAGGAACTAGTAGGAAATTGTGCTTAAAATTCTCACAACATGGAATAATAAATGTAACAGAACTTTTAATATTAATATTTTTAGTATGTTAATTATAATTTTTCATTTAATATTTTCTAGTATGAATCAATTTTGTAAAGAGTCAAATAAACACGATGTAATTATATAAATATTAAAATAATTTTTCCTTTGAAATATCTGTAACAAACAAAATGCTTTTTTAAAATAAACACAATTTTTTTAAACTCTAAACACAGAAACTTGGCCAAAGCTTAAAGAAACCCTACACATGTTGTATGCGCTATAAGAATATAGCCAAAAGAGAATGTATTATTTATATGTTTCATTTTCTTCAAGTATTATTTGAGCTATGTTTTATGCAGATGTTCAATATTTTGAAAATCAATAAATGTGGGGTATAATTTTTAATACTACATTAAGGCCCCTTTACTTTATAACGTTATATTACTTTATATAACGTTATTCACGTAGGTTATCTGAAGATTTACATGGATTTACAAAATGATGGTGCAAAGCAGCTATTTCAAATTTCTATTATAAAGTAGGGAATGAAACTATACCTAAGTGCATTCATTTCATTATTCGCGAGGTATTGATTAAACTCAATCAGTGAATTATTAAAAAACTTCAACTTTCTTTTACAAAATATATTTTAAAGAAATTTTGCTTATTTTATGTCACATGTTATTTTTCGACTATACTCGATTAAAATATTTTTATTAATCAAAATTCAGTTCTGTAAAATAAACATTTATCAGTAGTTTTAATATCCAACACGCTTCGTCTGCTTCTTTCAAATTAAGGAATCTGAGTTTCTCAAATATTCCAGAAATCATTTTGCTTCCTGTGAAACTTCAATCTCACTTGATTAAAATGATTTTTTTATATTATTCAACTCAATATTTATGTGAACGAAACATGGATTAAATATGTATGTTTGGAAAAGGTAAGTACGATTTTAACTCACAAATTTCTTTAAATGAGATTCATCAAGTCGCTGTTGTTTTGATAAAACGTTATTAGCTGCGATATCTCTTTCTCCTTTTAAGTAAATATTTAACTTTTAAGTAAGGTAACGTATGGAAATAGAATAACAGTGCTTTTCCCTACTTGAACTGTTTGTTCCCGTCACTAGCTTGAGTAGATGAATATCTACTTTGGAAAAGTCACTTTTAGATTTCAGTAAAGTGACTGTCAAGATTTAAATCTAAACAAAATTTGTAGAATTCCTTCGTTCAAAGTTCAAAGGTCTAATGTGTGTTATTTGTACTTACACCTATATTGTAGGCTCTAAAAGTATACAAGATAGTAATGTATAAATTTCTTAAAGTCATTTCATAAAGCAAACATATGAATATAAATAAACTGCACAGCTGAAAAAGAAAGAATGTGAAAAGTCTAACAGGTTCACCTGATTTTCAATAATATTTCTTTACTCCTCTGATTCAATATCATTGTTCTCTTGATACTCAATATACTTAACGAATTGGTGTCGTAAAACAGGTTTCAACCCCATCATCCCTTTGTTTGTTGTTGTTGGCGTGCCCATGATGTGCAGATTAATAAAAAAAAGAAGTTTTAGATAGCTTTGAAGCTGTCGAAGACAGCTTCGACAACCTCAACAGCTTTATCAAAGAAGATCAAGTCTTCTGGGCTGATCTTAAAAAGGCTGACTTGAATTGCTGGGAAGCTGAGGATATGTTGTGGAGACAGTTGAACATTAGGGCAGTTTGGGCAAAGATTTGTGTAACTGCTTTGTTCGTCAGTTAAGATTTTCATTCCTTTTACGTGCTTTGTTCTAAGGCTAATCATTATTGATGCTATTGCACGGTTGCTATTTAGAGCTAGGATGGAATATTTAAAATTATTGCTGAATATCCTTCGGCTGGCAACTGCATTGGCGTCAATGAGGGTCATGAGGTTAGATGATTGAGGTAAGCTCTGAGTTCTCTGGCAAGTCCATCGGCTTTCTCGATACCGAAGATATTTACGGGGGCTGGTATGCAATGTCGCGTGCATGAGCTCTTTTCTGTGATAATTTTGTCGATGGATTGGATAATTTTGTGGCTGATTTGGCACTTGCCCTTCTGGATGGCTTGCAGCGCAGATCTTGAGTCTGTGAAGATGGCGAAGTCGCTGGATTCTTGGAAGCTTTTATAAAGGAGAATCTCCAATGCACTCTTGATAGCAATGATCATTGTAGCGTGCATGAGCTCTTTTCTGTGATAATTTTGTCGATGTATTGGATAATTTTGTGGCTGATTTGGCACTTGCTCTTCTGGATGGCTTGTAGCGCAGATCTTGAGTCTGTGAAGATGATGATACCACTGGATTCTTGGAAGCTTTTATAAAGGAAAATCTCCAATGCACTCTTGATAGCAATGAGTTCGTATGTGTAGTTGGATGCGATTTTCCTTACTTGAATTTTATGGCACTCATGCTCTATGTTTGGAGAAATAAAGAAGACACCTGCACCTCCTCTATCAAGATTTCAGTCAGATGAGCCGTCAGTGTAGGTGATTGTCAGATTTTGAGTTTGGGTGGTAAGTTCTCCGATGGTATGGTCTCCTTTTTCTTTGATACCGAGGCAGGTTCTTTTTTAGTACAGGGTCGTAGGAGGTTTAGATTTACCTTCGTTTTCGGGTGAAGATGTAAAATGTGTGAAGGTTCTTTCGGAATATCAAGTGACTCGTGCTGGAGGTTGATATTTTTCTGATTTCCTGGTCATGTTGCAGGATTGAGGATCTTTTGAGCCTAGATTTATCGCCCCACGCTTCGAAAGTTCTGCTGGAAATATGGTTATACGGGAGGCTTCGTATGTTATTTGTGAATTTAATTGTAGAAGAGTTTCTTCTGCCATATAACTTTTCAGCTTTGTTGTTGTTTGCAGATGGGACAGCTCCAGTGATGATTTTCGAGGCCGCGTACTGGATCGAGCCAATTGTTTTTCCTTTGTCGTAGGCTTGGCTGGGCCCAAATAAGTGAAGAATGAACCTAACGATGGAGGTATATGTATTTAGATGTGTTTTTGGATTTGAACCCTAAGAAACACCGCAAAGTCTCTTAAGGATCTTAAGCTTTTTTTAGTGCTTTATTTGAGGTGTTGCGAGAATCTTTACTCTGCGTTAAGTGTGAGACTAAGGTACCTTGGGTAAGAAGTTTGATTTAATTTTAGAGGCGAAGAGCTTGATGATAGGATGGAAGGAGTTTCGATTTTTTTCTGTCAGTTGAGAAGATGCAAATGTTGGTTTTATCTGGGAATGATACGTTGATCTATTGATGTAAAAATTCAATTTTAAATTTTGAAAAAAAAATCTTTAATTATTTTTTTCTTCTGCAAAAGTATTTTCTTTTTTTTTAAATTTTAAGATAAAGAGGCGTCTTATAAGAGGAAGTGTCTTTTAAAATGGCTGAAAAGCACTTCTAAAAGGAGCCTAAAAATTTCCCTTGCCTCTAACTATCCTTGAATTTTTGTCGTAAAATAGGTTTTTCCATCACTTCAGACATTTATCATTATTTTAATAGGCGAATGATACGTTGATCTATTGATGTAAAAATTCAATTTCAAATTTTGAAATATATAAAAAAAAGCTCTAATTTTTTTCCTTCTGTAAAAAGTATTTTTCATTTTTTAATTTTAAGATAAAGAGGCGTCTTATAAAACGAAGAAATGTCATAAAATGGCTGTAAAACTCTTCTAAGGAACCTAAAAATTATCCTTGCCTTATAAACCCTAAAGGTTACATCTGTTATTTATGAATAAGAGTATTGTATATTTTCTTCACTAAATATATACAGATTGTGGAAACAAATTAGATATGTTAAACAAAATAACTGAAGCATTTTGATTGCTTAAATTCAATTTTAAGCTAATATGCAGGTACATAATAACAAATATTTGGAAATATTAAGAGGAAAATAAGGGACAAGAGCAATGTTTTTCTTGAAATAAACTGTTAATGGTTTTATATATAAAAATGCAATTTAAACAGATTATAAGCTTCTATGTTGCTTGCAATGGCATTAAATCTTCAATATTTTTTATTTGTACTGATACAAAGTTATTACAAAATTACCTTTTCTTAGAACGTGGTTCTAGATTTCAGTAATTCAACATATAGACAGAATATTTTTTATATGATTAAAGAAATTTTATAAAAGGCTTTCTCTCACAAATTTAATTACTTAAAGGTAATAAATGTAATGCAGACGGATTTCGAATTATAACATACGCGTTTTGTAACCACTCGCACTTGTAACCCATTTACTGTCTTCTAATCATGTTATTTACACCTATTTAATAATTGGAGGACTGAAAGTGTTGTTTTCTATTCAAAATAAATAACAATATTAGTATTCCATCTTCCTGTGACTGAGTACATCTAGTAAGAATGTACTAGAATTTCATGGATGCTTGTTTTTGGTGTACTAAATTATAAACTGTGCTGTGTTATTCAGTGTTATACGTTCTAGAGTTGGGAGTTCATCTCTATACCTTTAAAAAAGAAAAAGTTTTATAAATTTATCAAACTTTTCTAAAGATATGTTTTATATCACATTAAAGTAATTTTACAAAACTTTTATGATCCCCTTGAAATAAACAAATGAACTTGATATACACATCGAGGTGGTTTATAAGTAATGAGAATGCTATATAATAATATGAGCAATATGAGTTAACATATGAGAACACAACCTGATAATAGACGAAAATTATTTGTGTATCATTTGTTCCATTATAGGATACAGTGAAATACTTTTAACGCGAAAATGCTTAAGACAAAATATCGGTTAACGCGAAATAATACTACTGTCTCGACAAACTAATATCAATTTTATGCATATTTTCGCTTAACACGAAAAGATTTCCCTTCTGGGAATGAAAAAAATACAGAAAATCCCAGCCACATATGCGGGATTTAAGAGGGGTGTGAAATAAAAGAGAGGTGGTTTCACATGTTTCGTAGAAATGAGGCTAACTTGGCTTAGAAATATTCTCATAATAACCTGTGACATGAGCCAATTTGTTTATCTAAGCTATCAATTTGTTTATCTAAGCTGTTTATCAAGCGTCACAAAAAAAACATCTATTCTTTCATCAGTTGGCTTTGAATTTAGTGACAAGTGCATCACAGTGTCAGCAAAAATCAGTGTGTTAAGTTCACATTTTTTTTTTCTATTTCTCTATTTGTGAAGAATTTTTTTACGTATACAATGACAAATAACTCGACGGAAAGCAATTGACAATTTGTTGACAATTTGATTCTAAAAAAGACAACTCAAAGTAAAAATATCAAGTTGTTTTCCGACAACTCAATTAATGTTTTGTTTGTCGAATAACATGAAAATTTTGTATTTAATGTCATTAAGTTCTTATGAATGTTTTTATTTCATTGATTTTTATTAAATGCTTGAACATATCCATATCTTTGTATAAATAAAATGTACCCTAATAAACATAATCTTGTCGATTTTTTTTTGAATATTTTTTAACACGAAAAATTATTTCAGTCAATTCAGTTTCGTGTTAAACGATTTTCACTGTACATTCATAGAAGCTGGGCGTTCACATCAGCTATTATTTAAAAATTGTTAAGTGGAAACAAAAATTCCTGAAAACTAAAAGTTAGAAAAACAAATTCAATTTGAGTTTTCCACTATAAAAACATTTTTTTAATAATGTGTAATCTAATTATTGATTTTTAAAAGATCTTATTTTTGAATAAATTCATTTTAGTCAAAATTTAAAAAAAACATAAATTCCACAAAAATTCGCAAATTTTTCTTAACTCTTAAAATTGTTTAAATTAAAATAAGAAAACGTTCATAATATTTTTAAATACATTTTAACTCCTAAAAATAGATATTTAAAAAATAAATATATTTGTATATTATTGGGACATCTTAATACATTCGAAATAAATTCTAAAAAAATGCAACTATTTTACAATATATCTTTTGCATTCGCATGGTTATGTAATCATGCTCTTAAAATACTGTTTTCCATGCTGGCAGAAAACAAACATGTGTAACTCAAGAGAAAAAAGGGAAAATTCCTAATAATCCGTGATCTTTCAAAGGAGAGTAAAATAACCATAAATTGTTATGTGTAGACATATGAACTTGTTTGTTTTATTGACTTTCGTCTGCATGATATTTGTTTTGTTCTGATTTGTTTGTCTTTCTGCTCTTTCCATCGACCAATTTGAAATGCGGGCTCAGTGAAACAGCTTACGTGGTCCTTAGCTATATTTGTCAATAGTATATTCAAAGAAGCTCTATGTGCGGCTTTGAAAATGCATGATTCATTACGTTCTGGAAAATATGAGTGCTGAGAGAAGGGGCAGTCAGACTGGAATTTTTTTACTAGTTCGTTAGGGAAAACAATACATTTAAATCTACATATAAACAAAGAAGATTTTATAGATAACATGTTTATGTAATATGCTAGATGTCTTTTTAATTGTTTCAACAAATGGGACTCATAGCATGTAATTATTTATTAAAATGTATGTGATAACTTTGTCATAGATAATTTCCGTGCACTTTTTTTTTATAAAAACAGGGATAAATTATCGAGTAATAGTAGAATTTGATAAAAATGTAGGTTTCTAAATATATAAGGATTTTTTGGATGATTACAGATTGGAAGATACATGTAGTATTATAAAATAATGTAAAAAAGGATAAGTTATGATAAAATTTAAGCTGATATAGCATAAGCATAATTTTTTACAAAAATATGCTCTTACTATATGGAGCAGTGCTTCTCAAACTTCCAGTATTTTCGACCCAACTTTCAATCATAATTTTTCTCCTCCCTCCCCCCATACAATAACAATGCATTGATTGTAATAATAATGTACTTTGACGCTAAAGCTACAATACTACCTTAACTATGCCCCATTCAAATTATCAAGATCAAAGTATTAAGTTATGTAGATGTCATTTTTAAGTAATAGATATTTTAAATAAATTACTTTTAAATAATTTTTTTTCAAATTATTGATATACTTGGCCCCGCCCCTCACAATTTGAGAATCACTGCTGCAGAGTATATGATAAAAAGTAATTTCATATTTTTTAAAAGTAATATAAATAGTTTGAGTATCAATTTTTCAGACTGACAGTGACTTATAAAAACGTGAAAATAACATTATTTTATTGATTCCTCATCCATTGATTTAGAACGATATTGAATTGAAATCAGTGGCGCAATAGCCCCTGAGGGCAAATGCCCTCTGTGCCTATCTCAGTATACGTTACCTTAGGCGCTGGAGTGCATTTGCATATGTTTCGATCAAGTGGTCAATTTGACGTAAAACCCCAAGTGTTCAGTTCTCAAACAAGTTTGGTACTCTTATTACTCATTTATCGACCCACTGAAGGGATGAAAGAATGAGCTCGGGATTTGTACCCCGGACCTGAAGAGTGGAAGCGTGATACACTACCATCCAGTCACTGGGCTTCCTAATAACGATATAGCAACTAATATCTATTTTTACTGAGAATGAAAAGTTTGTTTACGTCCATTTTAAAAATTTAAAGCCATGGAATAGTAAATTATACAGCTTATTTGCGACAATAATTCAAGATTATAAATTAGTTAAGTATTTTGAGATAATACTTTGTGTGAATGTAAAGCTACATACTTTTTTGTGAATGTAAAGCTACACGAAAGTAGTGTCAAAGTATTTCCCTTTTTTCGAGTAACAACGTCGATATACATTGGTGAAATCAGTTAATATGACAAATGTTTTTTTACAATAAAAAATATAGCTCTCAGAGGAAATAAAACCAAATTTGGGCAAAATATTATCCGATATGAAACAAACATATGGGAAAACAAAAGTTGGCACAACCTACACTATAAATAAGGAAACTGGTTCTTTGGCCAAAAAAGCAGCTAAGCGACTCCCTGTCAGTCAGAGAAAAATACGTTTAATAGAGGGTGTTTGATCGCCTCTAACAACTACTCAACTCTCGCATCTGTAAGTTTGAAACTGTTTACCAGGGTCCTTATCAACCACTGTGGCAATCTCACGTATTCTCTTGTACCTAGAGACTCTTCAGCTCTTCGATGGTCGTTGGAACTGGTTTTCGAACTGCAATTAAGCACCAACGAATGTCCCCCACTAGTTCGATGGGATTAAGGTCAGTGGGCATAGCAGGTCACTCCAACCATTAAATATCTTCCTACTGGAGGTATTCGTTGGAGCCCTGTGTGGAAGTGCGCTCCATATTTAACTAAGAATGAAAAGTTTGTTTACATCTATTTTGAAAATTTAAAGCCGTGAGATATTAAATTATACAGCTTATTTGCGACAATCATTCATGATTACAAATTAGTTAAGTATTTTGAGATAATGATTACTTTTTCGTGAATGTAAAGCAACATGAAAGCGATGTCAATGTCTTTCATTTTTTACGAGTAACAGCATCGATATGCACTGGTGAATAAGTCTAATAGAGGGTTGTTGGAACTGGCCTTCGAACTGCAACTAAGCGTCAAAGAATGCCTCACACTTGTTCGATGGGATTAAGGTCTGCGAACATCGCAGGTTACTCCAACCGTTAAATATCTTCCGACTGGAGGTATTCGTTGGAGCCCTATGTGGACGTGCTTATCGTTTGTAAAGGTACATTATGGAGTTTTGTCCATATGCACCATTGAAAAGTCTGAGATAGGCTGCAACCTCTGACCTGTTAGAGTACTTGTATCAAACTCATGAAAATCGGTATGCCCATATGCCATGATTCCTATCCAGACCAACAGATCATCTTGATCATAGGAACCTTTTACGACAATGTTACGAAGCAGATATCGACTCCCAGCTTGTATCTAGATGAGAACACGCCTCGAGTCTCTATTCAGACTGAATTGAAACTCATCACTGAAAGCAACCCACCCCCAATCATCATCTGTCCAAGAAAGGTGTTATCGGCATCATGTTAAGCGGTCTTTTTTGGGATTCATAGCCAAAGGGATGCAGGGTACAGGGGCCCTGGCATACAGACCACATGTATTAAATCTCTGGTTGACTGTTTTCAGTGAAATGAATGTTCATGCTCCATTATACAGGTGTTGCTCGTGCTGACCTATCCCGTTTGGCTAGAAGTCTCAAATAACGGTCTTGAGCCAGCATTGTTGCCCTTTTGTTGCCTTGACCGGATCGGTGGAACACTCTTGTTCCTTTGAACTGCTTCTACAGAGTACACACCACATTTCTTGAATCCTCCCTGGCCGTACAGCAGATAGCCTCTGATTGGCCCACCTTGAGTCTTCTAACTATCAACCATCTTGTGGCCTCCTTTAGACGACGATTGACCATATTAACGATGGGTAAAAACAAATCTAAAAAAAAAACAAGGATTGGACTAAGTTGTGATGTTTTAAAACGTCCATACGCTTCAAGCTTCAGAAAGCAAATGATTAGCTCTACACAAAAACGATTACTCCGCCATTGCCTTTCAACGTCACTGGCCGCTACGTAGCGGACGTGTGAGCAAAGTGCTTATATATCTTTTTATACCTTATTTTGCGCATATGGTTTAATTAACTGCTCTTTTTTTAAAAAAAAAACGTTCCTCCCTTTAATTGTTTTGATTTTCAAAATATTTAAATAATAATGATGCAATTTAAAGCAGTACACGTGTTTCGCTAAAATATTATCAATATTATTGTTATTAATATTTTAATAAAATAAGAGCAAAAATTTAACAAAAATTGCAAAAGAATAGTAAATATATAATTTAAATTCAACGGATTAGGTTTTCATATGATATAAAATTTATGTTCATTGTATAAAATGGTAATCAAAGGAAGTTTTATCATTATAAAAGAGATTTTTGAAGAAGTGTGTCACTTAGTGATTAGTTTAACAGTTTAGTGAAAATATATTATATTATTTTTATTCGGTTTAAATTCAACTCTTTTGGTACTGATTTTTGACATTATGGAATAAGACATTAATAAAAGTAACTTCTTATCTTTAATGAGTCAATTATTTTATTTTTGGGTTCTGGATTCCAATAAAAATGCTTAAACAATTTTTTCAAGATTAATAATGTTTACTAAACTACTGATTTGTACTACTCACGTTAATATAATATAATTTTCTACTACAACGCTCAAAACAATTTATTTTAAGTTCTCTTTTTAAATACTTAATTTCCGCAAACTATGCTACAGAACATTTTTTTCCTGAATCTGCTGCAAATCTGTTAGTAAATTAAGCCCAATCTTAAAGAGAAACTTGAAAGATTTTGATTGTTAACTTGAAGTTTAACCAAAAGGAGTAATGTCATTTTATTAAAAACACTAATAACAGAACAAAAATTGTTATCTTGGGTGGTATAAAAAGAAATATGTTTTGTATATTTATGTACAAATAATTTTCGTGATCCACATTTGTCTTTACAGTGAGATATTTTGGGCTTCATTTGCCTACTAACATACATGATTATGAAATAATACTTTTCTGTCTTTTTAGCTATTTTAGTCAAATATTTTTGAATCTTTTTTCAAACTTAACGTAAAAACAATTTTTAAATATATAAGACAAAAATTGAGTATATATTGATTTAAGAAACGTAATTTTATTATTAGAATTCAAAAAAAAAATTGTTGATAAACTATAAGCGTAAATACTAATTATAAAATTTTTTAGATACAGCCTATAGGTTATAGAAATCGATCGTGGATACCTCAACCTAAAATGCAGTATATATTAGGATTTTAGTTTAACAAAATAATTTTATATATATATATATATATAAAGACTCCGTCCTCTTTTCCATTAAAGATGCACATCATGAACTCAGTCTCGATTGCAATTATGGATCTGTACATATCTCACCCATTAAGGCCTTAAAATTGATTAAACTGAAATAATTATATTAAATGGTGTCACAAAGTGTAGGGAAATTAAATTTTAAATGTCGGTGCAATCTCAATATTATTAAATTCAGAGTTTTGAAATTTCTAGATTTGGTATTTAAGGAAACATTTACTTACACTGAAATGATTTGGAAATTGTCTAAGTTGTTTGTAGGTGTAGGTCTGTTGTATTTCATGAATTTTAATAAATGCTGATTTTTAATAAATTTAAATAAACACAATTAATTGAATAGAATTTAGTGTTTTGACATGGTAAGTGATAAGTGAGCTGCCCTAGACTCCCACAGAAATAATAATGGGTTTATCCACAAAAATATACAACATTTAAAAATATTTAAAACTAGATCTCGAAAACACTATTTTATTAAATTATAGAATTAATTGACAAATCATCTCTATCAAAGAGTTATATAAGGGAATCTGACGAACCATTTGTCAAAATTTAAACCCCACAAGATATTTAATATTATTCAAAAAAACTTCAATAGTTACATTACTAGTTTTAAAGATTGGTTTCTTGCTGAACACCGTACCACCACGTTCTGTACACCTGAATACAACAGAGTATGTTTTTTCAGATGAAATTTCAATTTTTTTAAGTTGATGAGAAATTTGGTATTAGTCTTAATTGTGGGTGTGTGAAAGTTGTTCTAGTCTTCATTATAGAGACAGCAGTAAGGTCGTCCGAAAAAGCTTGAATTAAATATACTTCTGTGTTTAAATTTAGAATCGGATACGTTTAATAGCAACGAGTCTTGTAATTTTAAAATTTAGATCAGACACGTAGATGGCATATACAAACCTAACACTACTCTGAAAGGATAATTCTGAGACTCTACAGATGAAACAATACAAAATGAAAGATCTGCATATAATTTTCGTTGATGATATTACAATTTTTCAGATTTTTCTGAAATCATGTGATATGTACGAAGGAAAGTCAAAAAGTAAAGGAACTTTTACAATTTCTCTTCCCAAGGTTCGGCAACAGCACTAGCATCCAGCGCTGAATGAAGGATACTCTGCTACACTTCTATACAACGTGTCACTTGGCTTTCCTTGTAGTCGGTGGAGTGTAAGAGACCATTGAACATGGAAGTTCCATTGTCGATCTGCACCAAGGAGGAAATGAGGGCAATTTTTTTTTTTTGCTTTTTGTTGTTAGATACTAGTCATCCCTTCCATCACAATGCCCTCAACGACGATGACCCTCAGTTGTTGAAGTCGATGGAATGCCCGATCTTTTGTTGTCATATAAAGAGCTTCTTCCCTATTTGAAGCACCCCATCTATTTATAGATCTTGCTTCGCAATAAACAGCTGTCTCCACAATGAAATTGCATACGACGAATAATTTCTGTAGGTTTCACACCTTCCTCAAACAGAAAGAAAAATCAATCACTGGCCTCCTTTCCTCCTTGATGCAGATCGAAAAGAGTGCTGCCATGCTGATCGGTCTGCTACACTCCAACGACTACGAGGGAAGACACGTGACATGTTGTATAGACGTGTTGCCGACTTCTTCTCATTCGGTGCTGGATACTAGAGCTGGAAAGACAAATTGCTAAAGTTCCTTTACTTTTCAACTTCCCCTCGTATATGCCTGTATGCGTGCGCGCGTGTGTATCTGCTCATTGAAAGCTTTACTATATTTGCTTAGAATCATTTAGTATTATATACTTATCGTGAAAACAATATATGTAGTCACACTTTAAATGTGAATAATTAGGAATAGTACTGCAGATTTTTAAAATCAGTACAAAAAGTAATAATAGTAGTTCACCGTTATTAGGCAAGACATACAATGAAAAGAAAAATAATTCTTTACAAATTGTAGCTTTTTACATTTTTTAATTGAGTGATATTTCTTTAAAAACATTTAATGTTTTCAAAGTAATCTCCGTACAAGATTAAACATTTCATTGAAAAGAATTTTCTCTACCTTATGTAATAAAAATTTAAAATACTGTATCTAAATTTTTAATACATTTGTGTTAATTAACAAAACGAATTTGCATAAACACAAAAAAATTAATTAAAATACCCCGTAAAAAACTAAAGGAAAAATAAAGGTACTTTGAAAAGAATCCTCCGTTTTACTAATTTATTTCATGATGCATTAACTATATAAGCTTCTCTTTTATCATTAACAAATAGCTTTGATCTATAAATAATGTTTTCTTCTAAGAATTCAGACAATTAACCAGATTATTTCTCCCTTTTTTTTATTAACTATCTTTTGTGTAAGCTAGTATAAAAACTAAATTTACTATTCAGAAAATACCATGTAACTAAAACAAGGAAATTTTAAATTTGTTTTAATTACTAAGTTCGTCCCAAATTTAAATGAGCTCCTTAGAGTGTAGTAATTAAACCTCTATAAATTGCGGAACACATTTTTCTAAAATTTTATTAAAAAATATAAATCTACACTATACGACGTTAGAAGATTTTTAAAAATTACGATAATTTTTCCGTAGGATCTCATTACTAGAAAAAATTAAATTGCTTACTATTGTTTGTTCAACTTTTAAATAAATAAATAAATAAAAATATATATAAATATCTTCCAAATAGTAAGCAATAAATCGACTATTTACCGAGGAGAGTGATTGCGTTTATCTCTCTAAAGCACCTTATTCTTTATAAATAGAATGGCATTTATGTATTTCAAAGGGTATTTTGCATTCTTATAATACAAGCCCTTTGTTGGATCAGTGGAAACTAGTTTAGAGAAAACAGACTTACGGTTAAAAGGAAATGAGAATGGAATCCGATTGGAAATGAAACCTGGTTTCTTCAGGCTTCTACCATTTTTATCGCATTTTTATTCCTCCCCAGGAATTTCTTCCTCAGAGAAGAATAGTTTGCGCTTGAGATGTATCAAAGTTGGATGTTGGTTGGTATTTGTATCCTGAATAAATTCGAAGATTGTGAACGATAATAATGTCGTGAATTGAAGAATTTTCTTATACATCCCGAATTCAATTTTTTTCTTTAGAAGGACCTCTAAAGAAAACTTCTAAAGAAGAATTTCTTTCTCTTAGCGGCAATCTATTGGAAAGGATAGAAAGAAAAGAATTACCATATTTTTCTTTGTTCAAAATAATATTTATCAAATTTAGAACATTTAGTAAAATAAATGTTTTATTTTTAATCTGGGAAATTTACATTGATTTTTATTTGTTGAGGATTTTCTTATATTCATATTTTGCAATTGTTTATGCTTTATTAAATAAATTGGAATTTTGTTTTGATCATGGAATACAAATCCGCTTGTTATGGCACTTGTTGTATTGATTTAAAAGTCTACATTTATTTAGAAGCAAACAACAGAATAATAGATATCCGATAGATAGGAATTTGAACAATATTTTCACTTTTTCTTGTATACAGGTTGCATAGGAAAGTCCATTTCATCTGAAAGTGTTTGCAAACTAAAATTGCTACAACTAGCTATGCAAGTGAGCTCACGGCACAGTGAAGTGACTATGTTTGACCTAATGCAAAAACAGCAGTACTCCTAGAGGCTAAACTTTGAAGATAAGAAATGCAAATCAAATAAGAAAAGAGATAGACCAAAATTTCTAATTAGAGAGTTTTACAGCATTAATTTATTAGTAAGATATGACATTTAGTTCATCCGGATAGAATCCCATCAATATTATTGCCTGTATATCCAAAAATGTCTGAAATTTGTACACTCCATTTTATGTAAGTGTTTGAAAGGAAAAGCAGTAAGTATGATGAAATACGCACAATTTATTACAAAAAATACATACTTAAGTCAATACCGTTTAATGAGATCACACACAAAAAAAACCACAAAGAAAATTTTCACACGGAGATAATAAGTTAATGTTGAGTTTGTTCAAAGAGTCCATCGTTGCTTATGGTACAGATTTGTATTTGGCTCTGTTTTAACGTATACCGTATTATTAAACCGACACAATTCCCGCTACTAATTATATGCTTTAAAAATATATTACACTCAAAATAACTTTTAAAATTCACAAAGTAAAGCTGCATTTAGTGTAGTTACTGATGATTGAAGAAAAGAAAAATTGCTTAAAAATTCTAAAACTTGCTACCTTGTAGTACTACGCAGAAAAGTTTTGGGGAAAATGTGATTCCTCATTTAAGAAATTACCTAAAACGAAAAAGATATGGAAAAGGACCAACAAATTCTGGTTCGTAAACATGCATTTTTTAATCTAAGTGGTCATTTTTGGATGTAAGTAATGTAGGTACATTTATCGAGAGAAACAATGTGTCTTCAAATATATAGGTTATGGCTATAGTATATTCATAAATATTTTTAAGTTGCATTAAATGTTTGATTATGAGTTGAAAATGCGTTTTGTTATACAAATAATCTTAATTTAATAAAAACTAAGTTGTTCATGTATTTCATTGTTAATACAACAAGTTACGTTTACAGGGCCTTTGTGTTTCTTGTTAGTTTCATTTTTCTTAAATATATTTGATTACATTAAAAGACGTATAACAGTATGGTGCTAACGTTTTAATTCATTAGTGCATGCCATTTATAGAAAATTTGATAAAAGAAATACAAGAAGAAAATTTAGTAACACTATGGGACTAAAACTCGTTATGTGTTTTCATTTTCATGCATTTCTTAATTTTTGATGTTTTTGATCCTAAAACAATTTTAAAATTCTTATTGTCAAGAAACCCAATTTTCATTTAATTACGGTGTGATAACATCTAGTGTCAAGAATATTTATTTATCTCACATTATACTCACGATATTTAACATTCTTTAATTCTATGGAATTCGAAACCAGAGGAAGAACGAATATTGTATAAAGAGTTTAGTTAATATATTACACTTTTTGTTTCAATCAAAATTCAATTTGAAAATTATTTATTGAAAAAAATGTAACCAAGTTCTTATAATGAGACAAAATTTGCACGGATATAATCAGTGGTGCGCACAGAAATTTTTCAAGGGAGGTATCCAGGGTCGAAGGCTCACCATTCTCGTATCCTGCTCCATTACACCACCCAGCATATTTTGTGATTTTAACAATTTTCGGAAACAAAAAGCAGTGAAAAATTAATTATTGAATAAATAATTAGCATTAAGTAATAAAATTAATTATTAATAACAAATATTTACTTAAATTTTGCGTACTGTTTACATAGGATTATAGATATGAGAAATCAAAGGTTATGGGGACCCAGCCCGGGGACCCCTCCCCTTTCTCTTGTGTGCGCCACTGGATATAATCAAAACATAGTACATAGTCTGATATCTCTGTGTGTGTATGGTTATATATATATAAGAAAATGTTTAAAAGTCGTATAAGAAAAAAGGGGTAAATATCAGCTCTACCTATACTTCTCTTAGAGAGTTTTAATAAGAAAAGTAGGTGAATGCCCTTCATGATTCCAACTACTATAACATTATCGATCATAAAACATATTGCTAGCAGTAACAAAACCCTCACTTGTTATAAATCTGCGTAGTATTGCGTTTGTGTCGCTGGTATTTGAGGAACAAATTGCCTACGGATTCTATTGTCGTAAGAAAATCTTTGAAGCATGAAAAAATTTAAAGCAAGAGTATTTTCTCTAATGTAAAGTAATAACATACCGAATAGAAAAATAAATTTTAAGACAGATTAATTTTTTTTTATCATTTTGTGAAATAAAATTTTTTGTCTTTAAGCATTTTAAGTCATTTTTGTTTAGTTGTTATTCAAGAGACATGATATAATTGTATTCCATTCATCAATATAGCATAGAGTCTATTAGAAACCTCATATATTTCTATGTGTATGTTTCTTAAATGTGATTTATTTATGTAAGTAAAAAAATAAGCCTACTTAGCACTATTTTTTAAATGAAATTTTAGGGACAATAATAATAGAGATAAATTATGTTTAATGACTATAATTGCTAAATTGACATTTTAAAAATTAAATTCTGAGTCATTATAAAATTTCAAAAAATAGCCTTTATGAAATACAAAATTTATTAATTTTTTAATAAATTCAGTTGATTTATATTTCTTGGATTATTAGGAAAAATTAGTTTTATATAATCGAAAATTTTGCAGTTTGTTGAATCTAAGTGATTATTCTTGTAGATAAACTGAAAAGATTAAAATTTCTATAATACTATCTTTGACATATTTTTAAGAAATGTCTAGAATACTCAGACTTAAACTTTATGGTATGTATATATGAAAGTATCTCCAAAGTTTCAAGAAACCATCTCGATATGCCTTATCAGCCTTATGAAATAGAATATACTTTGAAACAAAAATATATATCAGGGTGAAAACTCATTCTCAGTTCAGAAAAAAGTAGATTTTGAAACTGAGAATGTCCAGAAAACTTTAAATATCCTTAAAAATAACTGAATATGATTTATGAATTTTAAAGCTTAGCTTCTCAATCAGATGTGTCCTTGAAAAATACAAAGCGAAACAAAACATGTTTAATACTTTTGTCATTTTCAGAGTAGTGCGTAGCCTGATAATATGGACATAGAATTAGTGAATAGCACTTTTATTAATTTTGATTTTTGTAGATGATTGGTACATGCAACTTTCTTTCTTAAGGACGGGAAATATCACATTTCCTTGACCTTGGGTTAATGGTTTGAAGAGGAATCACGACAAATGTCTGTACTTTACTGCATATCTTTCAAATTGGTCCTTAAACTCTCCAAGATATGAAGACGAATTATTGGAATCCTAAGTTAGACTGTTTAGAGATGCTATTGGTCCAGAGAATTTTTAATGGATGTCAATCCTCAGCCATATCAAACATATATGATATCAGAATACTTGCAAACAGAAGATATCACTGAAATGGAATGACCACCTTATTCACCCGCCTTGAACCTTATTGTGCATGTGTAGGGCTTCTTATGGCACTGAATTTCGGTGCTTCAAATTCCTTTTGGTCTCTCCAAGAAAAACGCATTTTAAGAAGCGTGGCAGGATATTCCGCGATATTTGATCAACATTTCCATAAAGTCCATAAAATCAAAGTGTGAGATATGCATATCAGTCAGATGTTACCATATCCCATAAGAAAAAAAAATCTACAAGAGGTAACTTAATTTTTCCATCGTTCCAATTTCCATAAATTTGATTTTAATTTCAATTTTTTGGGGGAATAATCAACAGTGTCAAACGTTGTATTTTGTGTATTATAAAGCTTTGGTTCAATTTTCTATAAATAATATTGCATTATATAATAATATTGCTTGTAGAGTTTATATAAGTTACGATTAATTTCTCGCATTATTCTTTAATTTTCACACACAATACTAGTGTAACAATCATTATTTATATAAAAGATTATTGCAAAACTTATTTCGTAGAAAAATATGTAACGAAGCTTATACTACGTGTTTGTAGAGTAAAATATAGTTGTTTTTATCTTATTCAACAAAAACAAGAAATAATTTTATCACCTTCAAAGCTACATTCGTAACGTTTTATTCCCTCGTTATATGTTTGTTCTAAGTTCGCTCGAAATGTATTCTTATATTTCGAATACAAATGCATAAAACGACAGTTTTCTTTTATTACTTGACGCCTTGCACTGTTACATGATCGCCACTATGGTGTTTTAAAGACAGTACCTTGGGGCTCTGAGGGGAAATTTTATCACCCGCATAATGGGGACCACATTCTTTGTCTCTGGGCCAAGCGTCACCTTCGATAGGATAATGTAAATCTTAAATATTTCGCCTTAAGGAAAAGCTTAAGTTTTCTATTTATTTTTGAACAACAAGTTTGGCAATCAAAGTAATGGAAGAATAATGTCTGGCAAGTGGATCAATCGGGGCTAAATTGACGATTTTTTTTTTTATCTTAAGAAAGAAACGTTACTTATTTTCAAAATATTGATTTAGGTTTAGCCGTAATGAGAAACAAAAAAAGAATATTAATCATATTGAATATATAATCAAAAATACTTGGAATAAAATAATTGAGTAGATATTTAGTCTGTTTTTCGTATTCCGATAATATGATTTAAATTACAATTTATTTCCCTTATCCAAAAAAGGTAAGAAATGTTAGTTACCAAAGTTAGAAGAATAAAAAAAGAGTAATTACATAATGAACTATCTCTTTGTATTAAGGTAAATGGAACTACTGGCATTACGTATACCATTAGAAGCTGAACAAACTTGATAATTAGAAATTGCGAAATTGTGTTGTAAAGAAATTAAATGCTTTTCATTTCTCGCCGTTGCACTTTTCTTGTAATTATAAGGTTTTTATCTTCATAAATTAAATGAAGTTTGGAATTCCACAAAACTGATAATTTTTATAAGCACTTCTTTACTAATTACATTTATACGCTATTTATTTTTTCATAGTGAATTATTTAACTTATCTGTTCATATAAATGAAAATTAGAGGAATATATAAAGCAAAACAAAACGTTCTCTTTCATTTTCGATTAATTTAGTTTAAGCATCACTATTAGTTTTTTTTCTCACAGATTCACTTTCATTTTCATTCTAGTATTCTTATATTTTAAATAAAAATCAACATTTATCTACCGTTGCCTTCTATATGCATATAAATACAGTGGAAAGTAAGAACTTGAAAAAAATTATGTAACATGGGTTTACATTACTTTCTAATGTAAATAAAAAATTCCAGCCTTCAAAAAAATCAAATTGTTGCACTGATACTTGCAACAGAAGAGCATTTGTAATTAAATTATTGTAGCTAAGGCAAAAAAATACAAAAAATAAGGAAATAAAGGCAGTTATTTAAAAATTTTAATTTTTCGAATTTCAATTTTAAGAGAATTAAAATAAAATAAATATTAACTAAGAAGATCCCTTTCTCTCTCTTGATTAGATTTCATAGTAGTGGTTTAATGAAAAAATTTTCGTTTAATTACATTTAGTCAAGATATATATATTTATGTATAAACTGTATATTATATGTATGGTAATTTATTAAATGGTTTGATTATATATGAAAAAATAATATTTCAAATCTTCTACCAACATATGCTTAAAAATATGATTTACCTTATTAAGTAATTTCATTTTAAATATTAATTTTAATCCCTATATTAAATACTTTTAAAGTTAATTAGTGATGTTTATATATATTTGTTAGAATTAAGAGGGTTCGCCCATGGAACGACCTGTTTATTAAATATTTTTAAAGAATTTTTGACGACCATTAAAATGATAGAACTTAAAGTTTTTTTAATCTTGTATTTATGTGTATTTTAAGAGTATCTATGTAAATGTTTAGCCAAAAATATTCGATAGAACGTGAGTTATAGCGCTCTGAACACAACCATCTCGAAATAATGGATACTCACTTCCTCCACGATTCCGGCTGATTGGCGTATCTGAAATAAAAAAAATTTGCGGCGTTTTAATGTATAAGCTTAAATGCCCAGAATGAACTATACTCAATTGAAAATATCAAAACTTGGATTTTTGGCAGACCTCTGAAAAAAAAGGTTTGAATTTCATGGTATTTTTCGTAGTCTATTTGGTGCGTATATATGTGCTCAGTCTACCCTATAAATTTGAAGTCATTCGGTCAAACCGTTCTTGAGATACAATGGAGAAAATTTTGAAAAACACAATTTTGAGAAAAACGCGTTTAAAGTTTCAAGTCCGATTAAAACAATGAAAATCTTAACTTACCCTAAATCGGCGCTGCCTGGTGGCGAAGACTAAAACAAGTTCGACGAAATATTCAATAACTATAGATATTTCCCTTTAAACTTCTACAAACTTGTCAATATTTGCATGATTGTGTATTTGCATAGACGGGTCAATGGTATCAAGCCGACTGTACACAATAAGCGCTCCAACTCAACGCCCCGAACAGCTGCTCTTATAACACTTGCTTCTTTATAACGACTTTGAATTTTAAAAAATCACTTTACCACCGTATTCTAAACATGTTAAGGAAGCAATTTATGAAGAAAAAAATTTTGGTTTTTTTGAACCCTTTACATGGATGAACCTCCTTAATTATAATGATTTGTTTCTCCATCCCAAATGTTAACACATTCTTTTACTCGCATGCATTTATAATGAAGTTCAAGACACAAAAAGTTTTAATGCCTTCAATTTTTTTTAATCTCATAATCTGTGTATTTATTTAAACATTATATTGATCATGTTCATGTATTTTGTCTGTTATAAGTTGAAACTACATTCTATTATGCTAAAACAAATGCTTTGAATTTTTTTCAAAGATTTTGATTTTATCGAAATCTTTCGCTATACGCAGTAATGAAAAACGTAACTAAAAATAAAATCCAGCATGCACACCAATGTTTGAAGACACGGTAAAATTGAAAATGCACAGTGTGCATATTTGTATTAAAGTGCATTTGCACTACAATTTATGAAATGAAACGTAAAACTACATGTGAATTAATTTTTTGATTAATTATTTATTAATGCCACACCCACACATTATTGTCGATACTCATCGTTATTTTGATCCACAGTCAATTGAGAAGGATGATACCTGAGTTTGAATTCTATTTCCAAACTTCTACATACCGTCAACATGAGAATTTTGAACTTCGACATATTTTAAGTACAAATGCCTCTATAAATTAGGTCTTCAATGACAACAGGCTTCGAACCCAGAACTGGACAAAAACGAAACTTACCACAAATTCAGAATCACAAATCTTGAGAGGCTTGAATTGAAACACGGAAAAAATTTGCATAAATAATCATAATTAATTGGTTTAGGGTCTAAATCATAAAAATATTAAATTTGATAAAAATTTATAAATAAATGTATTTAAAATAATAGGGGTTTCTGATTCGGGCAATTTTATGTATCAAAACTTATTCTTTAATTAGATGATTTTTTTGTAAAGCTTTTGCTTTTAGAAAGAAAAATCCTGACCCTAAGCGAAACATCCACTCAACTTACAAGATGAAAAACAAGCATCTGGAAGTGACAGCAGAAAATAAAAAAATAAATAAATAAGCTTTCACATAATTTACTGTGCCCCTAAAAAACATTTTCTTAATAAAATCGTTTACTCGAGTAGTTTTCAGACATCTTCTACACAGTAGAGCACTTATTTACACCGAAGATACTTTTACCACATTGCAATCATAATTTAATTCGAAATAATGACATTAAAATGTCAATGAAAATAGATTTCTCACATTTCACTAAAGCTGAAATTGTTTAGTAAAAATAGTATTTCGCTTTATAATATCGTTATTATGATAGGTTCAGAAAAGTTCTCCAGCTGTTTACGTTCTTCTGTTTTGTAAGAGATTCGAAATAGTTATGTATAAATTCTTTTGTCTCTAATGTGCTTATTTAAGTAAAATATTGTGTCCTTCTGAATTGCTTTAGTAACTAAATTTCTGGTTCGTTTGGAAGTAAGAAACTGACATTTTAATTAATCTCATACGCTTTATTTAAATAAAGAAGATTTCTATAAATAGGAAATATTAGTTTTCCAAATTCTTGAGTGCCCCAATGAAATTACATATATTTAGGTTGTAAGCATGTTAATTACATATGCTCAATCACTTACAAATATTTTTTTTCAGTCTCCTTTCGCAATGAAGGTCACATTTTTCAACATTGTTTTATTAGTTGTGTAATAGATGACTCAATGCGGATTATATTGTTACTGTGAAATAAATGCTTAAAATAGTGTAAATAATTTGTATCTTGATATCTAATATATCAATATTACTTTCTGCAGTATTTGTTTTTGATAAAATTATAATATTTCCAAGCAACGCTGCCCCTTACATTATAATGGCGTTTCAGTAGAAATTTGGCGAAATGTTGACGATACATCGACAACTGAATCATTTTTGGTGACCAAAGGATGCTTCTGAAAATCACTGGAGAAATCTATCTATTTCACGATCTATGACATACGTGTATCTTTCGAGAAATATCCATGCAGCCTAACAATAGGAGTCGCTCGCTGAAATTGAGTGAGTATTACTTCAGCTGTTGAAGACTTCAGTTGCTTCCAAATAATCTTTATAATTATATATTTGTATTTTTAATTACTTATACATATGTCAGAGTGCTGTAGAAGGCCTAAGGATCTTTTGGGCTTTTTTTGGGCAGAATACAAATTTCTGAGCTATACATCAGATATCTTTTAACATAAAAAAGCAAAACAGATATATTTTAATATAAAAAAATCATCTGAAGAAGTGTAAATATATACTTACAGAAAATCTGTAGAAATATTTAATACGAATATTTCTCATGCTGAAATTTTAACATTATAATGATGACCAAACAAATAACAACTACCTAAAAAAATATTCGCATGAAATATTTGTAAACTGACAATAAGATTTAATCTTATGAAAGCATTATTTAATCTTAAATTAGCTTGAAATATAATTAAGTAAAGAAGTATTTGAAAGAAAGTTAAAAAAATGTTTTTTAATTATAAAAATTTGAACTCATTATATTTGAAACAAGGAGCACCTATTACAACTTGTAAAAAGAATAATCTATTGGCATCAAATGGAGACTTATTTTTTTCTCTTAATAAGCTTATGCTTAGGTTTAAAACCATCGGATTCTGTAAGCCCATAAACAAGTTTTACTTTACTTACATTCTTTGATAATTAAAACATGCTTTAAAAAATTTAAGATGATAATCAAACTGTTATATTATTTTTATTCTCTTTTTTCCCCTTTTTACATCGCATTTTCTTAATTTCACTTGAAAAACTGTAATGCAATTTTTACCACAATAAAACACACAAATTGAGTTTTGTATTCATCTTAAAAAATGAAAGCATTATCTCTTTAACAAAATTTAATTTATTTTATGAAGAGGTAAATATAATCACCCCGAGTTTGATAAAGTTTTTTTTTCATTAAAGTGTTTTTCATAACTTCAAAAAAGGAAAAAGAATGAGTATAATCTTTTAACAAAAATGTTTAATAAAATAACATAAATATAAGTATGCATTATCGAATTTTCAAAGTTAATCTCATTTTTTTTCTTTGGGGATTTTTAAAAAAATGTACTTGGAAGCATATATCTATATCTATATATATATATATACTGCTGTTTGTAATAAAGTCAACACCATGAAGGAATCGTCAGAATTAAATGAATTTTGCAGCAAATATCAATTATAGGATGTTACGTAAAATAATAAATTTATAGACACTGCGCATGCGCGGCGTGCGCAGTGCCCTCTGAACTGATGCTGGAAGCATTTTTATTGAGGGTTGTAGCAGGACGTTGAAAACATTTAATGATTATTTGTTAGTGGTGAACGTTTAGTAAGATCTAAGTATGCCTCCACAACGAAATGAGTAAAAATTCCAACAACTTACGGGGGAGGATTATCGGCCTTCGAGAAGAAAGATTTTCCTATCGCCTAATAGGAGCCCGTGTGCAGCAGAAAAGTTCCACAGTGATGCGAGTTTGTAAGCAGTGGAACGACGAGCACCGAGCAACTCGAAAAACTGGCAGTAGACAACGGAAGGTGACGTCAGCGCGCGACGATCGACACCTGCGGTGAATGACCGTACATATTCTTCCAGGCAATTGAAAGCACGTTGGTCTACTGCTACAGGTGTATTAATGTCGGCTTCGTCATTTCGTCGACGTCTGCTGCACCGTAGATTGTGTGCAAGAGTGCCTTTATACAGAATCCCCTCAAGGCAAACCATCGATGGCTGCGTCTGCAAAGGGATGAGCACAGAAAATGGCAGGCTGATTGGAACCAAGTTGTCTTTTCAGATGAATCACGCTTCAGTTTATGAGACCATGATGGCCGCATTCGTGTTAGACGCTATGCCAGTGAACGCTGCCCCTTCCAGAGTGCGTTATCTAAAAACATAGTCACCTAACACCCGGAAATATGGTTTGGAGTGCAATTTCGTATCATGGACGATCCAATTTGCTACGAATTGAGAGGTAATCTTAATAGCAACAGGTACGTCTGTGAAGTGCTACAGCCCGAAGTCTAAGGAAAGCACTGTACCTTAATTCAAAAATTCTATAACCGGTTGAAGAGTATATCCGGGTATACTCGGCGTATACTCCAATTGACGAATATACCCGACAACGAGAAATGACAAGATTTTGTGCCATGACAAATATACTCATCATGCGTAAAGTGTAGTGACCATTAGCAATTTAAACTGTAATTTTTGAGAAAAACAAAGCATATTTTCAAATTTCGTTTAGAATATTTTGAGGCCAAGCCAGAACGAAACAAATAAATAAAGAAATGTGAAAAATTTAAGATGAACTCAAGCGTCCCCTTTAGCGCAGACTGGAACAGCGTTTAAGTTTGCATAACGAATTTATGAATTGGCGATAATAATGTTTTTTAGATATGTATGTAATATATTTTTATATCAACCTACTAAATAAGCATTAGTAAAAAAATCGGTATTTTTATAAAATTAGCAAATCTTTTTTGTCCAATATTTTGACAGTGACACTTAGGTACTCTGTGATTGACGAGTATAGTTGTCATCGCTCGATTTCCGTGATACACATAGTTATGTGTTCTCAAACGGGGACACCATAGTTAACTGGTTAAATTAAATCACAGTAAAGTTTTTTTTCTTTAAAATGTTGAACTTAATGACTTTCCCTGAAAGCTTAGGAATATTTAAAATATTCTTATTTATGAAATGTTAAATTAGACGTTTAGAGTACCCGTATGAAATTCAAAAACATATTTCTTAATTTCGAGATTTTATGAAAAATTTCAAAAAAAATAATTTCTATGATTGATTATTAGTTTCTCAAATTGTTTAATAAATATTAGTTAATATTACTTTATCATAACAGAAATCATTGCTTATGGGTTTACCCATTACAAACATCAATAAAACGGCATTTTTCAGTTAATCCAATACCTTAAATTTATATAAGAAGTCTTTATATGAAAAATAAATTTCAAATGTTTATTTTCATAGCAATCTTTAATGTTTATTTGCTGTTCAATAAGCTATGCATTATCGAAATATTTCTTTAAAAAAGCTAAAACCACTGACGAATATAAACGATAAATCATTTGTATACCTGAAAGATAAAAAAAGTACAACATTATTAAATGAGATCACAATATAAAAAAGTTGATATTAAATTATTGCTGTAACACAAAATTAATTAAATTTGAATTGTTTCGAGTATATAATTATTCACAATATTATTACCAAAAAATGAATATTATAGCACAAAAATAATGTCAAGGAAATTAATATTAACATTTCAAGTCATAAGAGTATTTGTCTTTCTCAATAAAAATATATCAATTGGTTATATGTTACCTAATTAAATTCTGTTTTCTTTGAATTCTTAAGACTAAAAATTGTACTTGTTATTATCATTAAAAGAAACCAATAATTAAAATATCTTTTTTAAAGATGAAATACATTAATATTAAAGGAAAGAATTTTTAAACTAACAATGTTTAAATTTATTGCACCATTGTAGCGTTTCAGATAAAACAATTCAGGATTGCCAAAATTTATTAACGTAAAAAAAATAAGCGCTATTTTCCATCAGTCGAATTTATGATAAAAATGTTTATTTTTTACTTAACAGCGTAGTTGTTGAAAGATAAATTCAATAATTAGGCTTTGGACACATCATCATTCTTATAAAGTGTTATTTAAATTGAAATTTCCTTTTAACCCTTCATATTGAAATTAAGTAAAAATTTAAAATCCATGTTTATGGTTTAAAATATTATTTATTTCTCTATATATCCAATTCTGAAATAAAATGCCGTAGTGTAAATAATAATTAAATTGCTTCAGCATAATTTAAAGCAACTGAAATTGTCGTATCGAGTTTTCTATCCATTTATTTATGGTTCAGTTATAATTTCTAAATTGACAGGAATAACAGCATAACAACAAAAATAACTCATATAAGTAGTGCTTTTTTTGCATAGGTTGGTTGAATACTAATTTATGACAAAATTTTAAAAAGAAGCTTAAATCTAATTAATAAAAATAATAAGATACGAATTTTTTGGGGAAAAAAGATGATTATATACATATGTTTAATGTTTCAAATATGAGAGAAAGCTATTTTGTATTCAACATTTTTTTAGACTTTAGATACGTTATGATAATAAAAATAAACAATATTTGTAAATATTTATAGCCTTTTTAGGTGTTAGAGCTTAGCTCTCATAATTTTTGTATTATTAAAAGATTATCTAACTAAGCATAACTCAGGAATAAAAAATATGCTTTTATAATCAGAGTACTTACCTTTTTTTAAAAATGTTGCACTTTTTTTTAATTATATTGAGAGAAAATGTTTTGAACTTTTCTTAAGGCTTAAGATTTCACTTTTTATCAAGATTCTATTAATTTGTTATGAAAATACTTTGCAAAACTGTGTAAGAAAGAAATTATAACAGAATTAAAAGAGTTCAATTTCAACTCTACGAAAAGACTTTATAGAATACTTTTCCAACCACTATTCTTCTTCATATTTGTTGCCCACAATCCTGTTTATTCCATGCTGTAATAACTTTCAAGAAAAACTCGCAAATTGAAGGCAGTTGAGAATTATTGCTGATGTGCTTTGTCTACGACTTCTCAAAGAGATATGTTATAATCTATGTTCAATTCCTAAATAATTTCCAAAATACACAGAACAAACTGTATTACGCAGTAGGATTTGAGACGGCGAGAGTAACATCTTAATCCTTATGTTACAACACATAAAATGTTTTTATGCAATTAGAAAACAAGCTTGATGTACTTAAAATTATTAAGTGGCAATTATCTACAAGAAGTATAACTTTATACGTTTTCTCTAAATCCCTACCCAGTTGTCGAAGTTCTTCTTAAAACATATTACAGGATAACCAAGTGTTTTTGTACATCTTGTAAATTACGGATAACTTGTAGCTTTCTTAATGTGTATAGGCTTAAATTTGCTGTTATATTTAGATTTCCTTTTTTTTCTTTCAAATCTACCTACGTAAATTTTAAAAATTTTCTTGGAGCATTTTTGTAAAATAATACCCCTTTTTTAGTATTAAATTTGTATTTTTTCTTAATTTTGAATCACTTTGAGCCACACAAGAATCTTTCAATTTTTTACATCCTCTGCTGAAAAAAATACTTTCTCTTTAACATACAAACTTGCTTCACTTTAAAGTCTGATTTAGCTAGATGATACAAAATATTTTTCGTCAAAGGTTCAGCAAACTCATATTTTGCCGCGTGACTCCTGTCACAGGAAGATTTTGATTTCTTTCAATGGTAAGCCATTCAAAAGAAGTTCTACATTCCTTTTTTAGCCTATTGTAGCTTCTTTGCTCCTTCGAATATTTTTCTGCTCACAGTTGATCTCACTGTCTGACTGTGGATTTTTCAACGAAAAACTGCTTTTATATAAACGATTGATTGAATCCATGTTTAATAAAACATTTGATTATTTTATACTCAAAATAAAATTCTTTGATGTCTATGAAATTCGTTATTTTTACAGGTATTTTTTATTGGCTACTTCTTAAGGCGATATGGTACCATCTTCACATTTTTTTTTCATTTTTAATGTTTGATATTTGGTTTTAATTGTATTTCATAAAGGTTAATATTTAATAATAATTCCATACAAAATTTTTTTAATTTGTTGCAAAATGTTTGTAAATATAAATATATTTAGCTTTTTTAAGCATTTTTTAAATCCCTAAGGCTTTTTTAAATATGTCTTTTTTCTTTCAAAATTTTTTTTCTAAGTACCCTATAATATATTACATAAAATTGTGCATGGGTTTTTTCCTGAGGCTGAACTTTAATTTTTTTATAGTTAAACTTCCAAAAATTCCCAAAAAAACATTAATTTTGATTTTGAATTTTTTTAGAAAAAGTACTAAACATGTTAGAGTTAATTCCATGCACAGTTTTACAAAATATACATTTCAAAACATGTATAAAAAATTTCAAACCCATACTTCAATTACCAAAAAAGCCTTAGGGTTTTGAATAACAGTATATGTACAAAAATTCAACATTGAGAAATATTTGTTTTGAAGTTTTCATTCCATGAGTACCATGATATCATATTCATCGAATAGTCTGAAACTTTTATGAAATATTAATTAGCTTTTTTAAAACTACTTACCATAAAAAATTGCACAAATGTAGAACAATTAAACAGTATACTGCCATAATGAATATATAGAAGAAAACGAATGAAAGATCAATATTTCATAAAACTTTATCTTAATAATTATAAAAAAAAATAAATAATACACTTCAGAGCTCATTCCATGCTCAGAGCTAATGCACACCATGTACAAAAGATGTTTATGCCTTTATTTTTTATTTCCATGATTTTAAAAGCCTTCGCTTGTTAAATATTGTACACGAATGAAACAAAATAAATAACAATTTATAGGTAAAATATATCAAAATCTAAGAACTGTATATGTGATTTGTTTAAATAAATATCTTAAAATAGTTTAGTAATAAAAGTGCTGAATCTCGCACACATGTGATATATATATATATCACCCCAAAAACAAATATATAAAAATGGGAGAGTTTTTCTATTCTTGCGAATTAGATTTTTAATTATCTGAGTTATCAAAATGAGATTTAGTATTTGTGCTTTGGGAGAATCCGTTTTGAAGTTTTAATTTCATTCATAATAATATCATAAAAAGCACGCACACCTTTTATATCTTGACCAAATCCATTTGATCTTCAGTAAATAATTCACAAATTAGAATTTTTGCATGAATTGCACAATTATTTCTTAAAATGATTTATTACTGCATGTATAATATGAATCTCATTGATGCGCATTAGAAAAATAATTAATTCATTTTTATCAGGCTCTTTTCTAGCAAATAATCTGAAATGTAGGCGTGGTAGTTGCTGTTTAGCATCAAACATTGCTCCATTACTTAATGAAAAATGCAGGTAAAGCTTTGAAATTTTGCAGTCATATTTATAAAGATTCGGGGTATCAAATAAGCCAATAAAATTTTTTTTTGACAGTTTAATGATTTTTAGGGTACCACATATCGCCTTAAATCATGAAATATCTATTCAACCCCAAGATCTTATATCAAAGTTTCTCAAACTGTGGGGCACACTTCCCTAGGAGGGCGTGATAACCCTACCTGGGGGGGGGGGTACGAGTACATCCAAAAGTCGAAATTAAAAGATTATTTAAGAAAAATTATTATTAATTTCTGAAATGAAGCAAAACAAAATACATTCTGGCATAAAATGTAAAATACACATTTACACTGATATAATAAACTTATAAATGTATCAGTTCTGTTTAGTGTATATTGATAGTTAATTAATGAATTATAAGTCAGAAACAGGTTTAATAATTACTAGTGACTCCCATAGGCTTGTCATATACACAATTATGTACAAAATTTAATACTTATCTTCACATTTCTTACGGTTTATAAATAGAGTAGTATTGTAGCTTTAGTGTTAAATTACAATATTATTGCATTCAATACATTGTTATTATATGGAGGGGGGAGCGATGAAAAATATAATTGAAAGTTGTGTCTCAAACGTTGTAAGTTGGAGAAGCACTGGCTTATATGGATATATAAACAGAGGGTGTAGGTAGAAGAACGAGATTTTTTTTCTTTTCCCTATGAAACTTTCCAATGCAGTTCTGATTTTTCAAGGGGGGATGAGGCATATGTAGTAGAGCATTGGATTCCTAGGAACAGTGGTAAGGATGGGAAAATGAGAAAGAAAGAATGCTAATTATAGTGCAATGTATCGATGATAGATTTCTATAAATGGCATGAAGAATGATGAAGTGAGATGTAAGATGGGATTTAATAATGCTGTCTTTTGGGATCCTAACAATTTTGTGTTAAACTAACCATAAAATGTTTGGAAAAATATACGAAAGGGAAACATTAGTTTATAAGCGAGCTATCATTTTATCAGTATTAAATTAATTGCCAAAAATAACACCCGTTAAATAGGAGTTCGAATGGAATCAATAAACAGTTCATTATATTTCAAATTCAAAATAGCAAGTTTTGACTTTATATGATGTTAATGTGATTATACTTTTTCTTCGATGAATGATTCCCGATACATTAACTAGACCCAAAAATAATAAAATTTCCACAGTTTTATAATACTAAAACGTTCGATTGGTCACTTGTATTTAATGAATGCTTATATAAACATTTTCTATAGCTTCAGAGTAAAACCCTTAAAAGTCTATCCTTTTTTTATCTAGAGAACCAAAAATATACAACAAAAAAGGCCAACCATTTAGAGGAGCTGATACACATTATACACGGTGCTGTGGAATCCGACCGGCAAATTCAGAGTGCTGGTAGTAGGCAGCATGGGGGCAACAAATGAACATAGAACAGGAAGTCGCAAGCTCGTTTAGTCGGTAAAATTCATGATAATAGTAACCTAAGGAGGATGATTAGCCAGGTAAGAAGAATGGGAAAACGAATGCAGGGGTTTGGAGCATCGTAGTATTGTTGGAGAAACATGTATGTATAAAAATTTCCCACTTCTTCCGAAGTTGCTGCTAAGAGTACCGGCTGCTGCGCACCAGAACGTGTGGTTCATGCACGATGATGCACCAGCAAATTTTTTGATTGTGCTGCGTAAATACCTTAATGTTACATATCCCAGAAGGCAGTTTGGACACTGCGGACGTGTTGCTTGGCCTCCATGCTATCCAAACCACAACCCTTTGCATTTCTTTTTCTGGAGGGGGTGCCATTTGAAAGATTCCGACAATTCTTCTTCCATCGGTGTTGGCTGTGCTATGACCTACGCGGACGAAACTTTGAGCAATTCCTGTAAAAATCACGTGTCGTTGCATTTGTAACGTCTAGCTAATGTGCCTTTCATTTAATGAAAGCATATTTTACGTCTGATAAATGCATATCTTACTTCTCACTGTCCCTTTTTCATTCAACTCCACATCACATTCTTTATAAATGTTTTTGCGAATTACTCATAATTAATGTGGTTTGCAACCCCCAGTTCTATGGCGATTTGTCGTTGTCATGCTGCCTGCTATTGCCCTTCTGAATTTATCGGTCGAATTCGTCAACACCTTGTATATGTCGTGTTTGAAGAACTCAAATTGGCATGGTTTGGAAATTCGTAAATTATAGAACCTGCTGAAATGCCTCCTCGTCACTTGACCGTGGCTCATAATTGTAAGATATATCGCCAATAACTTTCATGTGACTTCTGAGGGACGATAACTAACAATGAATCTGTCACAATTTTGTCAAACGCAACTGCTCAAGTGTGATGGTAATAAGCAATCAAGGAATCAATAAATGATAAGCATCGCTATTTTTGGAGTGAAAAAAGGAAGATTGATTAGAATTTTCTAACGTAATTTATTTGCATTATGCATCTCTGATAATTTTCTATAACATAAAAAAAGCATTTAAAAGCGCTATAATATTCGAAACTTAAATACACATGTTATTACAATGTGTGATTAGAATTTCAATATTATTAATAAAATAATGTATTTATAAGCAGTGATTTTGAGCAAACTGTTAAGGTACAAAAACTCTTTGTGCACAATAATATTATTTTTTTGTAGTATCGAGCATTTTTATAATTATATATTTTTCAAGAAATCTAAATCAGTTATTCCTGAGAAAATATTAGAAAATTTAAAACAAAACTTTTTTGTAAATTTAGCTGCACTTATTTACTTAGGATCAGGCGTATTGTACGTAGCCAGCGAAGCCAAACATTAGCTCAATTTTTCACCCACTTGAATGACGGTTCCAGACGTACAGTCAGCAATTGCATTGTGCAACGCTCGCTTCACCGTATGGGCTTCTGGAGCCGTCGACGTACGAGAGTACCATTGCTCAATGCTTGCCATCAGTCTGCACATCTTTACTGGGCAAGAGAGGCCAGAGACTGAAGTGTAGAGGACTGAAAACGAGTAGCATGGAGTGATGCGTCATGATTTTTACTAATTAACGCTGGTCCTGAGAATATGGCGTTAGGCTCCTGAAGCCATGGATCCTGCACACCAGGTTGGAACTGTACATATGGCATAGTAGCTCAATCATTGTCTGGGGTGTTTTTTCGTTGCACTGTTTGGTATCTTATGTGCGTGTAACAAACTCCTTAAATGCAATTCGGTATGTAGAGTTGCTGGGTGAACACCTCCATCCTCTTATACTGTTCAGTTATCCGCATGGTAACGGAATTTTCCCAGCAAAAAAACTGTACCTTCACAAGTCCCGGAGGACTACTGGCTGGTTGGATGAGCATTTCTTTGACGTTTCTGTAATAAATTGGCCACCAAGAAACCCAGACATAAACCCTATTGAACATCTTTGGGATGTTTTGGAACTAAGCGTGGAAGGCCATCACACAGCACCAACTCACCTTTCTGAAATATGGACAGCTTTAGCCAATATTTTGCAAGTCATTCCAGTGGAACGTCCATTTTTTCTGTCTCGCAAACAGTGAAATCTTTATGACTAATAATTACTTGATAACTACCATTAATTTAAAGAGTTCATTCCTTGGATATAATATTCATTAATTTAAATAACTCCTAAAATGAAATTTCAATCTCAAAAATAGGTATATATTCTCAATAACTTTGAGCATTTTTTTATTTTAACTGAAGAGATAGATTAATTTTTAAGAATTCATTAAGACGGACACTACGAACATATTAATTCCAGTCTGAAAATTACTTTCAGATTTTTGGCATTGATACGTTCTTTAGATATTGAACAGTAAATGATTGCTTAAGAATATTTCTTGAATTTAACAAAATAATATTTATATAATAATTCACTATACCTTTTTTTTTTTAGTTTTTTTAAAATTTATACGTAAAATCATTAACATAATGCTTCGCAACTAAGCCAAGAAAAGCTACTTTAAAACATATAACACAGTACTAATTAATTCAAAATATAAGGAAAATTTATTGAGTATATGATGGAAATTAAGAGCGTACTTGAATATTATTTTCACATTTCGTAGAAAGTAAGATTATATTATACACTTTTAGATGAAAACAAATTGTAATAATAATAATAATACAATTTGTTAGCTGACGAAGTTGGTAGCTGAACTGGCACCTCGTTTAAGAACTATGGAAACCAAAACATACTTAACCCCTGCACTTCTTTGCCTGGTACTGACCTCCCACTGCTTTGCCTGGTACTGATACTTGATTTGTGCTTATTTTTAATTCTTATGGTGTATTATTTAGAGCTAGTATTTTGACGAGGTGATGTAGTTTGTCTATGGTGCTGATATATGCTTTTTATCCGGCATTTTGTTTGTTTAGATGAAGGAGAGCATTATTTTTGAGCTAAGTTATAAACAATTAAAAATTGTGCTCCTTTTAAAGCATTTTGGGTAAGAATATTAACCGCTTAAGGGGTTAATTGTTTCAAGCAGCTTCGAAAAGACACTAAGATTTAGACACTAAAATAATATACCGTTTCTCCAAAAAAACATTATTGAAAAGCAATTTTTCATTTATATGATGTACTTTTAAAATTAAGTTCATTTTTGATGAATTATCCAGTTCGAGTTATAATGTAAAAAAATTGAAAACTTACTAGCTGATGAACAGATCATACATTAGTAAATAAAACAATAGCGTTCTTTATGGCTGAAAAACTTTCCTTTAAAAAATTTGTGGACATAAATAACATTTTGTTACGAAATACTCAATAACTCAAATCTCAACTCTATTACGAAAAAAGTTGCTAATCTCCAACTATTAAATTAAAAAAGTTTTCCTTTATCACCCCAATGACACCAATGACAACCTTTGGTATATTAGTTTAGTTTTAAAAAAATCATCACTCATGAAATGCATATCAAATTTCCATTAAAGTTATTGCGTTGCTGCTTATCAAAATTGAGACAAAGATAACAAAAAGGAGGGGAATATAGCGAAGGAAAAAAAAGATTGTTTCCAGCCGCAAATTTGAAATATGTCACTTCTTCTTTATCTTAGATAAACACAGTCAAAAGGCAGTGAATCAAATTTACTTCGGATTACTGTAAAATCTCCAAAATTGATTACGTCGGAGTACTTTTTGATGCTTAATTTGATGGTAAAAAGAACAAGGATGTGAGACCCCATAATGTTTTATTTTTGCATACATGAGAGGAAACATTTGACAGATGTTTCGATGCTTCAATAATGTATGTTCTGTTCCATCATTTGCTTGTTAGGACATCGAAGAAGAAATGAAGTATGGTGGAAATAAAAGCTAATAAGTATATTTACATAATTACATACGAGCTAAAAGAAGGGGGAAAAAAACAGTTTTAGAATCTTTTTCGACATTGCATTCTAAGCTAGCGAATTGGAGTATGAGTAATGAACACTGCAAATGCTAATGATTGAAAGTAGAGTCAAAAGTGCCTGCAAATTAACTTATAATGAAATAAAAGTTTATTTGGGTTACAGTTTCCTAATGTTTATTTAATTATTTTAACTTAAATCTATTAAAATTGTGATAAAGTTTCTGTTTCCTAAAAACTCTAACTTTCAATGTCTATTAAATTAAAATGCAAATGTTATGATATATATTAATGTGGGTTTTTATTCCTTTAGTACAAGGTGAAAAATCATTTTCATGTTATCATCTATCATTATAAAGTAAAAACAGGAAATTATGTTATACAGTAGATATATATTTGGTTGATTTTAATTAAATATTTAGTATTACAATTAAAAAACAAGATGCATATTATATATAAGTATATTTAGACGTGTATTTAATTTATAATATACATAAGTTAATATTACGTACCGACAATATGTTACACAATTATAAAACCATAATTGCTATCATTTACAGCAAATAAATAAAATAATTTATTCAGAATGAAAAATACTTCCTGTTCGCATATAAAGGTTTAAATGAAATGTAGCAATTTAAGTGTAACAAATTCATTTTCAAAATCTAACTAGAAATATAATAAAAAAAACACCGAAAATATCTTCTAAACAAAATTATATTGATACATAAGAGAAAATAAAGTTTTAACAAATTTTCATAAGATTTTGCCTTAGTATTTTTTGAATAATTTCAAAATAAATTATTTGACAATGATTTAAATATGTGTGTAACCCTTAAATACATGGATTTTTATTTTTAAAAAATAAAATTTGGTATAAAATGAAAACTGGGTGTATTTAGTCGGAAAAACTTTTATATATATATATAATTTTTGTTAAAAAAAATTGTGTATTTCTACATTTTTTTTAAATACATTTATCAGTACATGCAAAAATAAAAAAAAAAATTTCGTTACCCGCTCCTTGTTTATATAAAAAAAAACAATTTTTCCTTTACATCTTTATTACTTTTTATATAAATAATCGTAACTCTTAACACCTGGTAGAATGAAATTGTTCTCAGAAAGCAGCCAAACAGTTAAAATTTTATCACAGATAAAGAAATAAACTATCAAAGATTCTAGTACCATTCGGAAGCGCTAAAAATAAAAAAGAAACCTCTTAGTACAGGTTGCTACATAAAAAGATTTGAGTTTTTAAATATACGATGCAGATTTACATCATTATGCATTTAAGGGTTAAGGAAAAATTCCAGAATATTGTCCAATTTCTCAATATTGGCTTATTCTATAACATAAACCGATAATACTGTTTATTTTTTTACACATACTTGGAGACCAAATAATTTCCCAGCTATTTTAAGGCACTTAGATCATATCCGATTTTGAAAGTGATAAGTAATACTTTATTTTTATTAAGTACTAAGAAATCTCCTTTTTTAAACAATTAGTTTGCTGCTTTTGATGTATGATTGTTGAAGGTTCAATTTTGCTCCTTCTAAAAGTAGTCTAGAGGAATTCCATTCAATTTCATTTTACAATCAACTTTTTGTAAGCCGGAGTTTTCTTTTTTTGAAACCTCCCCACCATTACAAACATCCTATTGAACTATTTTGAAATTTTCAAGATACTTGCCTTAAATCATGCCAGTATTAGTTAGTGGTGCCACTTTGATCTTCTAAGTCTCCCACACACACACAAATTATTTTCTACCGCAAAATAACTTTTTTACACATATAGTTCCAAGACATGACGTTCTTTTTTCATTGTTTTTTCTAATGTTTCATTTGAAAAAGTTGACCTTCAACTAGCCTCCTCTGCATGCTGATAGGACTGGAATGTAATATTTCAACTTTTTACAAGCAAATATTTAACTGTGAGGGAATTAATTTATTATAAATACGATATTATGTGTGGTATATGTATTCCAATGTGATTTCATTTGTTCCACCCATTAGGGTTTATATAAATTAACTGTTAATATAATATTTCAATCAGTTACAATGGCTGACAATCGTAGAGGAAAAAAGAGATTTTTTATACTGGGAGTCTGAGTTTAATGTATTCAATACCCAACCCACATCTTACTATCAGAAAGAAAACAGAATTGAGTTCCCGTTGCTTTCAAAAAGCCATCTTCTGGAGCAAACATTTGAATGCGAACAATGTGAAAATTTTAAGGATGAACATAGAAGTTTTAACAAAGATTCTGCGAATTATTATGTAATTTAATTTTTCTTTCATTATTGCAAATATTTTACTTATAATATTTTTCTCACATTTTTCTTAAGATGTTAAGTAAAATAAAAAAAAATTCGGTGGCTTAGTAGCAGAATCCTTATTTGTGCTTCGGGTTCGGTTTATTACATAAAAATGATTTTAACTAATGGAATAAAGGAAAATTTCGAAATGAGATAAAAGCAGAACACATTAATTTCAGGTTTGAGTAACGTTCCACACACACGATAAACATTACCACTTTTAACTGCTTTTTGTCTCTGATTCTTAAAGTACATCCATTCGTGTTTATAGCACTTTACTGAGCATTGAAAAATCTTTAAATCATATACTTTTAATGGATTTAGAGGTGATTGTTGCCTAAATATAAAGCAGTGAAAATAAAATGTTTTTGCATTGTAAATTAATTTCACTAAACTTGAAAACACCTGGTTATTGAGTCATATTAAGACCTCTATAATAATATTCTAATCGCTTTTTTTAATATTACACTGCTGCAGTGAAATTATAACGTAATAGAAATTAGGAAAAATATATTATGAAATATTTTAAAGGAATACTGTGCTTTATAAATATTTCATAAAGATTGTTTCTTCAGGAAAACTGCACTTTCGATTATGTAGTTTTTATTAATATAGAATTTTAAAGGAAAACAAGTGAAGTGAATGTTAAGAATTTTGCACATCTATTTCATATATACATTAGGTCCCAAAACTCAATATCAAGAGAGCACAAGATGAAAGAGAGGCCGAGTTATGTCGGCTCAGGAAAAACAAACAAAAATATTCCATGTAACTTAAGAGATGACTAGAATACTATTAAAAATGTGGAAAATTGACACCCTCATCACATCATTAGGTACTGTGACTATAAGTTTCACATTTTTACAGTTACGTTTTGACTATAATCATCTTAAACAGTCGTTAATCACACTCACAAATATGGGAAAATATTTTGCAGGGTAAGTTAAAATTAACAATTAACTTACTTTGAATTGGTTTGAGAAAATGTTACTAACATTGAACTCTCCAAAAAAAGTAAAATATTACATACCAACAAAGGCAAGTTATTTTAAAAGATAACCCATTTAGTTAAGGTTCAAAAATGATACAAAACCTGATATTTTTCTTTCCATAACGCAATTATAGCTATTTTATACATTTCAAAGAAATTCATTCTTAAGTATGTAAATCAAATTAAGCAATACGTTTTAAAGAGAAATAGAAAACATCTTTTTCATTCTTTAATGAACTAAATTTTTGAAGTATTTGCTTTTAACCTTCTTTTAAAACAACGGAAAATGTAAACAAGCTGCGTCAAAGGATTGTTGAAGCAGTGGAAGTAATAAACTTAGCTAGTTACTTACGACTCATCAAGTGATCTCTTTCAAAAAAATTTATAGCCGCTTTCGTGTTGAAGGTACGCAGTGCAATAAAAGATAAAAACAAGTGCATTTCCTGACATTCGTTGCACAGGAAAATTAAATCGTAACCGCCATATAGTCATGGGAAACTATCAGGAGTCTTTTACTCACAAGAAAAGGATCAGCAAGCTGAGGAGAGGGGTACCTTGAATATTGTTTGCAATTAACTTAAGTGTTGGTTATTGAACTTGTAAAACCTTTCAAAGGGCAGTTGTAAAAACAACTGATCGAGGTGGCCGAGGAAAACAACGAATGTGGAAAAATTTGTTTTCTTAAACAAATATTGTTTTTACTTATGCCACTGATCGACAGTAACATCATATCAAGGCCCATGAAATTCATCGAGGCAAAAGGCTACATTTACGCCTGTCATTAGCAAGTAGCTTTGAGCACCATACAAGTGAAAGAGTGATTTGGCTCGATTCCACCCCAATTTTGAGGAAGAACCCCTTGGTGGTGATCAGGTTCCACCCACATCTCTTCCACTTCCACCAACCTTACGAGAGGACTTGCGGCTCGATGGCTATTTATGGTACCTCCATGCCACGAAGGCACAATACATTTACAAACATCCATGTTTTCTACAGGATCTGAACCCAGGCCAACGTACAGCAAACAGTGTCACTAACCACTATACCAGGTGAGCAGACTTAAATAAATATAAATGTATTAAACCCATAAGTAAAGTCTTATACGTATTACTAAAAAGTTAAACATAAAAAAAGGTTAAATACTTTGTTACAATTATACGAAAACTAATTTTTTTTAAGATTATCTAGAGAATCAATTTTGATAAGTTTACTTCTTAACATTGTTATAATTCAGTAAATGTAAGGTTTTTTTGAGATTTTGCTTTTGTAAACGTTTTAAAAATGTATTAGTAGCACATGAAGAAAGTAAAGTATTATCTTATTTCACGGCATCTAAGATATAAAAAAGTAACAATGAAAATTTATCTTTTCTTCCTTTCAAATATAAGCTGCAGAATAGAGCCTGAAAAAAAATCCCATCACATCTTTAAAAACTCGCCATTGCATGAATCTAATCACACGAAACATGCTCTGAAGGAAAAGTCAATTCTATTTCACTTTATTCCTTTCATCATATGATTCTTTATGTATATAAAGTGAAATTTATATATTTAGAGGAGTATTCTGCATACCTATAATACAAACATTTTTTTCTTTGCATTAGTGAATTCTAGTTCAAAAAACGGACTTATGTGAGAAGAAAATGAGAATGGAATCCGGTTGGAAATGATTCTCAACTTCTCTCTAAATTTCTCAGCTTTTTCAAACCTTTTTTATATTTATTTTCGGCAATTCCTTTCAAAGGAACAAATAGTTTGTGCTTGAGAAATTTCGATGTTGGATGTTGGTTCGCATTCATATCCTGAATAAATTCAAAAGATTGCGGATGGCAATAATGTCTTGAAAATTGAAGAATAGTCTTTATATATCAGATTCAATCTTCTTTCGGAGAACAGGATTTTGATCTTTCGAAAAAGATATATAGTTTCAAAAATGATCGTATAATATTGTTATCTGAACGTAAAATTCACTGAAATTTACAGGTTTCAATTTCTTTATATTTAAATGTAGATATTTCTTTTTATTTGTTCATCATCATGTAATTTGCTGTTCCTTACAATACATTTGTGCTTGCACATTTGATATTTTAAAATGAAATAGATAAGTTTTGTTTTTATTCATAAAAATACCTGCAATTTTTTTAGAGTAAAAACTTTATTTTGTAAATAGAACTGATGGAATAATCATTAAAAAACAATATTTCATTTTTATTATAACCTTTATTGAATATTGAATTTGTAGAGAAATTGAGGTGATTTGTGGAATGTATTGAATTGCATGCATAATTTTTTTGATTATATCGTTGTTATTTAAATTATATAGCGATATATTTATTTAACTTTGAGTAAAGAAAATATTTTAGAAAAATTTTAATTTTTTGTGAAAAAAATTTTAGTCAAAATGTATGATTAATTGGATACTTTATTTAAAAATTTTTAGCAAAATATTTTTCAAAATATGTTACTTTTGCATAATACTTAAAACTAAAACATCGAAAGAAGATGCGATTTGGAGTATAACAAATTTCGTTTGAGAGCATAAAATGATCTCAATTGATGATTGCAATTCATTTGAAATTCCAATTGAAATAGAAAAATAGAAGAATATATAAATGTATATACCTTTAAGGTAGCAAGTGACAAATACACTCTATACTATGAAAAACAGAACATCTGAATGAGTCAAAAATGTGTAGGCACAAACTTTCAACTAGAATACGCGTATGATTAACTTTTATCGGCTAATGTCTTTCTAGCTGAAACCCAGACGCATAGAAACCGAGTCTACAAATGATGCATAAAACAAAATATGTTCAAATGCTAAGGCATAACCTCCATTAATTCATTTAAACTACGCCAATGTCTCAAAGTAGGATTCAAGAGGATTACGAGCAGGTATAGCTATTTGAGAGAAATGGCATGCGATTGAACTAAAGGAAATAATGAGGTCAGAATGTTTCATCGTTCGACATTTGTGTTGGAGTGATGCTAAATTTCGATGATGTTGGCAAGAAAAGTCGAAACTTAAGGATGGTCAAGAAGCTAGTGATCAAACGAGAGAGACGACATACCATAATAACTGAGGAACTCACAAACTAATTACCAAAGATCCGCCTTATTATTAAGATACTGTAACTGCTATGACCATTGCTTAGACTATTGATTGGATTAAGATCCCACAGGCCATTTCAGCAGTTAACCTTCATTGTTGTATAAGATAAGCATACTTGCAATGGTACCAGGGGCATTAAATTTCACTTACTGAAATATAATAATTTTCAGTAAGGAATCCAGGAGTACAACTTCGAATAGAGTCCGAATAACCAATGACGATGAGTCTAGAAACATTCAGAATAGCGAAGAAGCTCATCTCAATGTGGTTCCTCATACATCCTGGCAGTCAAGATTTATGATACGGGTTCTTATTTTATTTGAGAGGCATGCCTCTTCATGTTCATTCGTGACACTTTCAGGGCATGACGTAACGTCAATAAGATCCTATGCATCGCACAATTGACTTTCTTTTCACAGAACCATGTGCTTGCATTTTAACATAATAAAACCCGTTTACACACGGTACACCTTTTGTATTGTTTGTTTTCATCTTTCTACAAAGATGAAAGATTGGCAGAAACGGGCTCGGTCCTCAACATAGCCCGTTTGGATGAGTAGTTGTCTTAGATAGCTTCTAGATTACCCTGTTTTGAACTAAAAAAATTCAAGTTAATGTTGGAAATGAATCCGAATGAGCTCATACGCCATACCTAAAAGTCAATGTCCAGTTGTATTGCAGCTTGTATTGGAGCCCATTCGTGTAGACAGGCTGATGCACGTTAATTTTGGAATTGAAAAAAGTCCGTACATTGGCACTGTGTGGGAATTTAGAAAGTAGAATGCCGATTCAGTTGTTGTTTTCGTCACCAGGCTAAGAATAAAATGTACGAGAGCCTTCGGAAATAGCTTTCGAGTTGCTTTAAAGTGATTGCTTAGAAAAAAAATTAAATTCACTCAATGCAGCAAGCGCAGAGGTGGGCTAATGCATTATTGAGTTTTTTTTCCTGTTGAAAGCATTTAAAATTCCTGCATCATTGTTAGAACTTTGATTTCAATCAATGTACATCACATCTAACGAATTTCTTCCCATTCTAATAGCACTGTTTAATGTGTAGTGGCTTTTTATGGATCAGAGAACATCAAATTTTAAGGAAGTTAAGATGATCAATGTGAAAGGAAATATAAGAACGGAATTTGAATAAATTTAACTTATATGAATTAATTTTAAAAAAAGATCAATTAAAAAATCAAGATTTATTTGCTTTTTCATTACCGTTAAAAGCATGCGATGGTAAGTTTGAAACATTGGAAAAAGTATTCGAAAAGTGGAGATTAAAATTTTTTAAACTTAAAATAATTTTTGGCAATGTAATTGATATTAACATGTTTAACAAAAAAATTTTATAATGTTCATGATAAGCATGATTTGCGTTCAAAATTCAAATATTTTTCAAGTGTTTATACCGCATTAACACCACATATTTATATATATAGGCACGAAAAATCCCGTATTTAATAATATTAAGCGATTTGAAGATCATTTATTCAGAATTAATTAAAAATTTAATATTATTTAGGAAAGAAGCTAAAAAAGGGCTTTTCCAAATACATTTTTAACTATTCCTAGTCATTAAAAAAATCTTGAGAGTATTTTTATTTTATGAATAGAAAATAAAAATAAAAAAAATTATTCAAACAGTTTAATGTAGATTATTTTTTTTAAAAATATCATCTTTTAATTATTTTATTATTTTGCTTAATTCCTAAATTTTAATAAGCAGATTAATTATTTTTGTAAACAAAAGATACATTATTTTTCCTATTATTATGCATTCTATTACATTCTCGTGAAGAAAACAAATAGATCAGAAACAAATAAGCATTTTTAAATAAATTAAGCAAATTTTTTTTATTTAAATGCTTTTATCAAATTATTACTCTAAAATAAAAAAATTTTAATATTAATCAAAAGAGTAAATATGTATTAACAAATTAATTAAAGTTCTTATTAGTTTAATGTAACATAAAAATTATATCTTTTTTATACTTATGTCTTATAATTTAAATATTAATAAAATAAATCATGTAATAGTCTGATTTACGCTACATCAGTTAAAAAGTTTATCTCAGTTTCCAGTTTAATTAATTTTACTTCATCTTAGAGAGTATTTTCTTTGTATTTCGAATACATAACACTGAAGTTAATGAATACTTTAACAAAATTTTTCCAAAGAGTTTCACCCAATTAATTAGTTTTATAATTTCTTAAACTTTTATGAGATTCTCGTAAAATTTTGTTTTAGGAGCAAAAAAATACTTATAAAGTTAACATTATTGAAAATTTCAAACTATCTTTTAAAACATAAAACAATATTCTCTAATCTAAGGGTGGCTAACCCGTGGCACGTGTGCCTCGGTGAAACTGTGTCACGGGCCGTAACTGTGGCACGTGAAGACTTATTGAAAAATTTGAAAATATAATTTTAAAAAATAACAATTTCCTTACAGTTTTATTAAAATGCGGTTGTTAAAGGCAAAAAAACCTCAAACTTTATTTTAACACACACTTAATTAAGTGAGTTACAATAGAAAATAGTCAATGTAAAGAACACTCCTTCATTTTGTGGGCGCTTGGAATTTGAGGAAATGTGTTTTAAAATATCTGGAGAGAACTGCCGGGTGAGTGATTGCTGATTAAGAATGAAGACTGGCTATAAGATTAAGCTTTCCTTACTTATATTATGGATCATTTAAGTAATTTAAATTTAAAATTACATGGAAAATATTGTATTTTTCCTACTTTATATTTGGTATCTTTTGTATAAAACTTATGCATATTTTGTCATTGAAGAAAAAGATCAACAGTTTCATAATAATGCGGTGACTATCTTCTAAAGTTAGTAATTCTCCGAGCTGTAGTGGTTTTAAATATTTAATATTCATTTTTAAAGATTAATTCAATGCTAGGTTGGATGGTTTTCAAGATTATAAAAAAATACTGATCTTTTCATAAGTCCTTTTTTAATTTCTTTAGAAGACGTCGATTGTCCCCCACCTGAAATCCAAATTTGAATTATTAACTCAAATCACCATGCTAGACTGAAAAGAAAATACAAGGAATTTATTTTGAATTCAAGTGATCCAAATTATATATATATATATTGAATTTTGGAAATTTGAACCGATAGGCAATTTTCCAAATTTACACGATTTGGCTGTTAGATATTGTTGTAGTTTTGGAGCAAAATATGATTGTGAACAAATATTTTCTATTACAAACATAATTAAAAATTTTAATATCGCTCAAAATTAACTGATATACACCTTAAACAACCTGATTTTCTTTATATATATATATATATATACATATATTTTCATGAATTAATCTTAATATAGATGATTTGGTAAAAAAAAACTACAAATTCAAAGGCCACATTAAGCAAGTATTGACCGTTAAATAATAAATTAGAATTAAATGTTTAAAGTTACTCCTTTTTCTTTTACATCTAAAAGCTTATTAAAAATGAAGTAAAAAGTGTATTAAACCTAAATATTTATTATATTATTTTAAAATTTCATTACTTAGACTAGCATAAAAAATATGCTATTTGCGTAAAAATCCCACAAGCCAATAAGTAAGACCTTTTCCGCCTTTTTTTTATCTTTTTGTTTGTTGAAAAATTTGCAAGTGGTACGCATACTGATTTATTACCAGATAGTGGTACTCTTACCAAAAAGATTGGCCACCCCTACTTAAAACAGTAATATAATTAATGATATTTCAATGTTATTACAAATTAAAAGCATTTTAAAATGCATAATTTTTCTTATAGATATTTATACTAATTGTGGTTTTTATGATAAAATATAGTTGTGTATATTGTAGTACTTTCTAACTTTATTCTTACGATTGTTATTTGTGGTATGAAGTGGAAGTTAAAAGTAAAGAATGCCAGCACTTGTATTTTTCTCGTCACTTGACCATGGCTGACCATTACAAGGTCTCATCAATACCCACCATATTCTTTTAGATTGCAATGTAAATAAATAAAATCAACGATTATTACATAAATATTTAAATAATCACAATTCATTTCATCAATGTTAATCTAAATACATTTCTCTAAGAAATAAAGAAAAATTTCATCATGTATTCTAATCATGGAATATACCCCTCTCTTAAAGTTAACGCAAAAGTAATGTTTTTACTCAGGTATCCAAAACAAAACAATACCGCTTTCTTACCAGTATTATTTTAAATGATGTATATTTGAGTCTTTGCTACATATTTAAAAAACTTAATAGTGCATAAAATAAATTAAAACTATTCTTTATACAATTTTAGTACTATTTTCAACGCGCATACTAAAATGATTTTTTTAAATAAAGGATATTATATTAATATTTAAATTGTTCTTATTATGCATAACCGATCTGCTTAAATCTGATCTAAAATTTTATATTTAATGAATGATATTTCGCAGAAAGTGCCATAATTGGATAAATTTTAATTAAGTACTTTTTTAATTAGTAGTATATAGAAGTAATAAATAAATATAATTCTTATAAAGATGTATTGATCGCGTTAAAGTCAATGCATTATTTCTTACATGGTTTTAACCAAAGAGAAAAAATTATGGTATGCTTAAAATGGATAATGTGTAAAGCAAAAAAATACTAATACAGAAAATTAAAAGTAGTTATTCATAATTATACTATAAAATTTATTATATTTAAACTATTATGATCGTAATAAACAAAATATAAATTAAATTCAAAATAAATTTTATTATCCTAAAAACAATATGAAAAATTAAATTTGTGTATTTAACATATATTCTTTAAGATTATTCAAAATATATTCTTGAAGTTCCAAAAAAAATGCACAAAAATATCAATTTTTTGGTACCCGACTATTTGTAAGAATACATAATTTTTCAAAAGCAACTGCATAAAATTCAGTACAGCATACCAAGGAGAAATTTTATCATTTATGTAATGGGTTTTGGTCCATAATCGGGCTATTTGGCACTTTCGATAGGTATAATGCAGGATATAAATATTTTACTTCGAGAGCTAACTATTAATTAAGGTTCTATTAATTGTGTGGAATAAAAATAAGGTGTAATGAATGGCAAGACGATAAAATTGGTTGTAAATATTATGATTAGTCGATTGTAATGAATATTTTCCCACTGCATAAAAAAGCAGTTATGTTCTCCTTAATAGAAAATTTCAATTTTTTTCATTTATATGTAATTTTCTGATGAGTACCCATTACTTTTAAACGTGATGTATACAATCAAAGAACTTTAGGATTTTTTTCTGTACTTAGCATGATTAAGAAATGTTTAAGTAATGCTGTTAAGGATTTCAGTCATGTTTAGTTTCATTTTATCAAATGATTAAGATACAAAATCAAAATTAGAGAAGTAAAATATATAAAGTAGGACAGTATCTTAGAGATTCCTTTTAGTTTTTGGGAAAAAGTTGAATTATTACGTCATAAATAATGTAAAAAAATTATTAAATATTAATAAAATATATTATAAATTGAAATAAAATATCTCTTTTATTAAAGGACCATTTTGCATACTGAGTGTGGTTATTGAAATTTTGAGGAGTCAAATACACATTTTATTTCTTCAAATAAATGCTAAAAAACCCTTATATTTTTTCCTAATTTCATCCAGCGTTTCTCATTTCTATCTTTACAACCAATTATATAGATAAATATTTAATATATAAGTAGATGTTAATATAAGTTTAATTTTTTGTCACCCGTATATAATTCTATAGAAAGTTTAATTGAAAGAGTGTTTTTGAATAATTTAATTGATTTTTAGGAAAGAATTTCCTTTATTTAAGTTTTCTTCGTTTGATAAATGATTCATTAATCTTCAATTAAAAATTCAGTAACAATCGAGAGATAAAAAGAACAGCTTTATTAAAAAACTACAATGACTTTTCTTCAAAGGTTTCTTCTGAAAATTTACATGGTTGGGAAGCACATGTATATGGTGATCCAAACATATAGGTGCACAAAACAAGTTAGGTAAACAGCAAGGACACTCCTAAAACGGAAAGGGATATATATATATCCAACATGAATTCGAAATGCCAAAACGTCAAAACATATTTTCATTAACATCTGTCGTGACAAGTTTTCCATTTATTATCAGTGCATTTTTAAAGATGCCTTGTTCATTAGAGCTCAGTATGAAGCAATCACACGTTTTCTTAAGATTCCCAAACATGATAAACATAATTTAAATCTACTGGACGTGATGACTTGCTAGACGTTAATATCCACTATGTTTATACAACTATGTT